>JAODVM010413944.1:0-10188 GCA_025400095.1 Phenganax marumi
AGACGGTTCGATAAAGTCAAAAGCGCGGCGGTTGGTAAATACTGCGATATACACAAAAATATAATATAAATGATAGAACATCCTTACGAGCAAGGTAAATAAGGCAAAGATTTCTAAAACTTTGATTCAAGCTGTGAGTTGTTAGCAAGACACAATTGAGTTTCACACAGGCTAATTTCTAGACCAGCGCATCTCGATCGCAATACTCGAGCTGATTGACACAATTTGCATAACATACTAAAGTAACTAGGCACACTTCGTTTACAACAGAAGTTAGGTTAAAAATATAGAGTCAAATTGTCTCGTTGAAACAATATCAGTGAAGTTACTTTGCGAGGAAGTTGCTTTAAAAAAACTTTAGCGGAACTCAAAAATTGTAACTATATCCTTTTAATGCACCCCGTATATTGTTCTAAAGAGGGGCATCAAGTATACCCAGTGAAAGCAGTAATATAATAACAGCTTTTACAAGAGTAGCTCTATACAAATCAGATTATAGTTTGCACATATTTGGTGTACTGCCATCAATCGTCCTGTCTTGAGTTGTACGAACAATTAAAACATTTTAAAACCTCCTTATAAACCATTGAGACCTTTTAATGCTGAATTTATCACTTTTGAAAAACTTACAACTTACAGGTGGAAGAGCAACCCAAGTAATGAAAAGGGCCATTCCTATATATGTCGTCTCTACGTCATCTTGGAATGAAGTCCAAACAACCCTATTATCTCTACACTAATATATACATTATTCACCAATTATTTACAGACTGAGGCACGAGCTATTTTCGACTAGTTAACTAATTAAGATGAAGTATTTACACTCTACTCCCACACGTGTCACGCAATGAGTTGAATGACACGAAACTCACGCAGAAATGAATTCCCGAAAAATTTAGGCTGTCGAGGGTGGGTTTCTGTTTTACAGAATAGGGTTCTCGGGCTGGATGCGCAAAAGTCTGCGCACGTCGGAGTTGTTGTTTAAAGTTCAGGATTGCTTATATTTAATTGTACCAACAGTTTTGTTCAAGAGGTTTTCTACACGAATCAAACAAGAAGACAAAAATAGGCAGAGTGAGGGTTCTGGGCACGTCTCAACCTCAGAGTGCTAAAGCATGCATAGCGTATCGCTGGTGCAAAACTAAAGTGGATTACGATACGGACTTACGGTTGCAAGAAGAATTGTTGTTTTTTCCAACCTATTGAGCTGAGTGTATATATTATGCATTGTATAAAACATCAATGTAGGTATGACGTATTCCAATCTTTACGCACCTGCCGTTCTTCATGTAAATACACTTTCAAAGTTCTGATTATAGGGATGACTGGATTCCGTGAAAAACCCTACCTCTAAAGACTGTTGCTATGTTTATCCATAAAATCGCATTTTAGTGCGCATGCACTGACTCATGTTTTGCTGCGAAATATTTGCAGTGCGTCACGAAAAAGTGCACAAATAGTTTGAGAACTATGGCAACCATGCACTGAATATTTGTAACAAATAGTAGTTCTCGCTCACTTTTTGTGAGTATGACTATAGAAAATTTAAATGACAATAATTTCACGTAAATAGAGGCCTCCGTCTTTATTCCCAGCATAAGGAAAATGTTTGCATTTTCCCATGCAGATGTAAACAGAAAAAATCTAGATGCATTGTGCCGGCGTTTACAACAAACATCCTTTTATAGATCTTCGGTGATTTTATCTTTTTTTCCTCATTTGAAGTCGCAGAGTTGCGGCAATATTCATAAATTGACTACATCTCATTTGGTTGCAGAAAATTATTTGGTATAAAACAGCATCTTGCGTAAAACAGACTTTGTCTAATTCATTATCGATAAATCTGGCATTTTTACACAAATCTATACTGCCCAAGCTCGTCTTGGACTAAATTAGTATTACAATTTCCGCTCGTTTTCGTATTCCAAGTAAAATTTCTTTCTTTCATTCCTCCTTGTAGTGGGAAGGTAGGCATAGTTAAATAATATAGTTTCACTAGTTATCTGCGGCCAAACAAGGATCAGCGAAATGCAGCTGAATATTATAATAGCATAGGTGTGAGCAGTAATTGTTATATCCAGGATAATATTAGAAATTCGGGTACTAATGAGCACCCGAAGTGCTATGAGTACATAAATCTTCCTAAAGTTAGCTAAGCTTACCTGCAGTAAAGTGGAGTTATAGTAATGAATGTCAAAACTGCTGCTATAGCGAATGCAACTTTCAAGGGTTCAATCTGAAAAGAAAGCGCAAATTACTTCACTCTAATTTTTAACTATTGGACTAGATCAATAATGAATCACAACTTCGAGATTCGAAAGACGACGACGTTGACCTTTTTAACGAAGTTAGCTTAAATATAAGGTTAGGTGTGTGCAAGTGGTATAATGGTTTTCTTCAATGCAGTTGGGGAAGTCTTTGTGCAAAGCAATTTTTTCGTTTTTGTTTCGTTCATTGGAAAGTTCTCGGGAAAGTTCTAACCGATTGCTCAAAAATTTTTAAATGAAATTCGCTTCGTGCGCATTAATATGTTTACACGTATATATGAAAAAACAATTCAGCTATAAGTTCTTTGAATTCAGCTATAAGTGAATTCAGCTATAGTTAAACTTTAAGGTTCGTTCACTCAGGTGTTTATACAGGATTTCTCAAGAAAGCGAAGTTGGAAATTTGAATGCGCATTCTATTCATACAATCCAACAATCTATTAAATTCACAAGATGACACGCGGTCTCATGAGTTTTTTCCAAAAGCAAATGCTCCCGTTTTTGGGCATCCTGCTTGTATAGCTGTACATATATTGACATATATCATCAATATTCAATTGAATGATGGTAGTTTCATCGGCTTCGATAAAATTAACTACTTTGTCTATGGAACGAGATGTTTTTGCACTTCATTAATAGAGAGAAATATTACTACTGAGAAAAAATAGGCTTTTTTTTGAACTGAATTAGATCGATGCAGAAATATTCTAATATACGTCTCGTTGTGGCCATGTTATCGTATTTGTAGTAGAATTGTGCTCTAATAAGTCGGCATAAAAATGAGAATTATACTTTAAGGTTTACGGGACCAGACTTGATTTGATATTATGTAAACTAATTGTGTATACATGCATTGACCGAAAGTTTTTCGCAAACAGAAAAAAGAGAGAGACATGAACCACAACATGAGCAGGCATATGATTCTAACTGACTAAATATCTCAAAGATGAAACAAAAGCGACTGAAGTAATGCTGGAAATCATCAAATGTAATCACTTCTTTAGTTGTCAATTCTTTGATGTCTACAGTTTCGCGTTTTTCCCCTCAATTAATGCTTGGCTGCTGACCGCCATGGCCAAAGAATTAGCATCGAAAGGCATACACTTCCGGACATACACAGCATGCTGAATATTATTTTCAAAGTACAATGAATTGAATATCAAGTGGAAATATATTCAACATTTCATATTAAACATTTAAAAAGAATTACAAGTCTATAGAAAATAAAAAGATACAATAAAACGTAGAAGCCTCAGATACGGGCTTTTCTACTGCACAACTTAGCTTAGAGAATATAATCATCAAATCAATGTGTAGTATATGCTAAACTAGTAATAGACCATATACAAATACCAAAGTGAACAAGAGTGAGAAAGCGAGTAAGTCCAATCAATAATCATGCATCCTGTTAATACGATGCATCTACATGCAGCATTCTTCAGTATCAAAATACAGCTACTGACGTGCGAAAACGCAAATAAAGGTACAAAATATAAATCATATACCTCAAAATATGAATCGTTCTCTATATTTTATATAATATCCATATTTTATGAGCATCACTTTAGCTTATTGACAGTCTATAAATTGTTTTCGGATATATTGTTACCTTTATATACAGAAACTCGTTTCCACATGAATCAATTTGAATCTTTTGCAGTTAAAGACAATTTTTTTTCTCTTTTTAATTACCTTTTCTTTAATTACACTTGCAATTTTCATGGATGATTTGCATTTGATTAAGAATAAATGAGATTCGCGATTAGGTTGCCGTTTCCGTGAAGTAAATATAAACTTCAACTTGGTTGCTGCACATAGCTATATATATCTTCATGTTTTTTATAAGGTACGCGCACCAGTCTAATTTACACCTATACAATTCTCCTGATAATTTATACGTGAAGTTTAGCTTCCGCGTGAGAATGGACATTGTTCTCTACTCAGCTGGCAACATTGAGCCATGAAAATGCAGCTACCGCTGACAAATTCCTACGTCATGACACGGGATCACAACGGGTACAGGCCAGATTACTGATATGAGATAGCGCGTTTCGCGTCAAAGAAATAGTCGGTCACTTTTGGGAGGTGACAGATGGTTCGATAAAATGTGTTTTTCGAAAAAATGTCACCGGAAGTTAAAACAGTAGCCAAAAAACTGACAAAAATCGAAAAGAGCGTTGTCATCAGTATCATATTATCCAAGAAAAAAAAATACAATATGTCATAGCGATGTATGGAAGAAGATTTGAATCGCTTTGGGAATAAGCATATACGCCGGAACACATGGCCGGCATTGATAATGCGCTGATTTGATTGGGATTGCGGAAGCATAATTTCAATTTTTTCTATAAATACGCTACTTTTATGTAGACCATTCAAACACACAAATGTCCTGTTGAACAAGATATTCTCGTTATAATTTTTCATCTCTGTAATGCGAGAACGCTTGCTTCATGAACTATGTACAAAAACTTGTCAATAGTAACCGAGCTGTGATGATGTACATTCAGTCATTCAAGGTGATGACGACATATGGAACATGCATGACCATGGGGCTCAGAAGTCAAAAGTGCATGCGTTGTGCCCGTAGAATAATACTTGTACTGGTCGGCTGGTGGAGTGGAAGAAGTAGTAAACAAGGTGCTCGCACATGCATGTCTTTCTAATCAGTGAAAACCAGTACTGCGTAAAATATGAATGATTCACATGCATGTTATTAGCGGGACAAGCGACCAACAGCAAGAAGACGGTAGATAAGTTGCAAAGATAACAGCTTGCCAAGACATCTTGCAAACATGTCTAGCAAGCAAAAATAGTTCCCAATGATACTTTTCAGACCCCATGTTTGATGCAAATCAGCTCAGACAGACAATTTACATTATAGACTGGACACAGAAAAACTACACATTTCGGAGAAAATGGACAAATGTCAAATATCCGCTGTTATATGCAGCCAATTTATAAACAGTGATCTTGTCCATGTTTCATTGTTCCTGATTTTGCAGAGTTGGAGAATTTTAGTTGTCCGTGCAAAATCGTTTTCTTCTTTATTGTCGTTGAAATTTGGCAGGAAGAACGTCGGCACCGTGACGTTGGCTACGCGATTTGCTGCGGCAGATATGAAGTCCAGACTATAAACCTGGTTTCGTATGAAACGTCAGTGACACTCCCATTACTGAAGCAAAAACTCATTCCCAACAGACAGAGATTGCATTCACCATGCAGTTATCACACACAATGGAACTCCCCGACATTAATTGGGGGCTATATATGCTATGGGTCTGGGCTTTATGAAGTCCTAAGTTCGTATAGAGATTTTGTTGCGCGGCTACCTGTCCGCTTGAGTTTATTGGCTTCAAGTAAAATAACACGCTCCACTTATTTTGAGTGTGTCCATTTGCTGGAGCTTTTTCCTATTACCACAAATAAAAATATACAAGTTTTGTCATGATGTCTCTTGATATATATGCTACGCTCGGCTAAAACCTTCCAAATAAAGTGCCTTGTACCCATATATAGATACATGCAGTATTGATATGTTCTTGCAATAACAAGATATATGTTTCACGTGGAGATAGTCTGAAAGGTAAGATATAAGTCGTTTTCTTATAAGCCTTTGTATGCTCTCAAACGAAACGAGAAAAAAATAACAGTCAATATGGTACAATGTTGTTATGATGCTGGATAATGGAAGTAGTTGAACGATTACCTTGTCAAAACTATGACTGCCTGTTGAAAAGATGAAGTTCACGATAACCAGGAGCGTGAAAATTGCCAAAATTTAACAATAGGAGTCTACCACCCTGACCAACAGTTTAAAAAGCCTACAATGAGTAGTTGCTCAGTCGTGTCAGTTTCATTGCGTTTTTTCAGACGAGAAAGACTGTTTAATTGTGTTCGCACCCTTTGCAAGTTTTCGTCGCCTTGCAAATCAAATCAACTACACACCTCGACCACAATTTGTCTTGAATTTCTTGTGTTATCTCAGTCGTTGACATAAGAAACTTTTCTCGAAGGTCCCTAATTATATTGAAGGTTGGCATCTCGCATCAAACAATAATGGCTGTCATTTTTGAAAGAATATAACTTGTGAAATAATTTTCTATAATCACAATATCACTAATCATCAATCATTTTATTCTCGCCTCAGATTCAGAACTATATGCTTTATAGAACTAATGAAGCAAAAACTAAGTAGAAAGTAGAAATAGTGACAAAAGCAAATGAATAAAATCTATTTCCTCAATATAGACAGTTGATGAATAGCTTCAGTTATAAGAAACGAAATTAACATTGACTTTTTAAATTTTGCATAACAGCACAAAGTATATTGACATCATATCATCAGCCTCGTTCTTGGGGTGTCGGGTCAAGTGGAATGGAGTATGAGGTTTAATTTTGGTACTCTGCACTGTGCTCTGAATGACGCATGCGTACACGCTATGCGCGGGCGTAATCAATCACGCAGCTTCCATCACACTGCAAGTGTGCAACATGAACAAACCTAACATTAAATATCTGCTTTGTTGGACCTTTTGGCGTTTTAGGATTCACAAACTGTTCGTTCCATATAGTCAAAAAGATTTTTAAGCAACGGTTCGGAACTCGTGAAATAAATTCCAATATATTTCTAAAAGACATTTCTTTTCTACTAAAACAAGCAAACACTCAGCATCACTTAATAGATGTTGTCTTTTGTTCAATAAGTATATATATCCAGATTGTCGCAGTACGTAACTGTCTCCGTATTAGGAGACCACTGCGCATAATTACATATCAATCAAATAGCAAATAATTGTCAGCAGATGCCATGCTCATCGTATTTCTATAATGACTTACTGTATAAGTTAGTGTACATGCAGTATATAGGTTTCTTGATGAATGCTACAGGATACTATTAAATTTAAATTGATAGATTTACTTCTATTTCCTCTCGGCATGAAATTAGTGCTACGACTGGGCATGAAGTCTTTGCCCGCTGCGTTTTCTCTAACTAGGCTCAAAAACACTTGGCTGATTGCCGACATGTGTGCTTCAACACTGGAAGTCAGGAGATTTATTTTCTCTGCAAAAGAATCAGCGGCTGATGCATTTGCGCATGTTTATACAGAAGGCGATATGACTGCGCATTAACGAGCTAACAGCACGTATCTCATCACGAGCCATGCTATATATATTAAACGTGAACTGCAAGGAGCACATTAGCGATTAATTTTCTCGGCAATATCAAAACGCGAAGAATAATATTAAAATCTCTACTGCTCCTACATCATTGTTTTTATTCATCTTCATTACTTCAGAAGAAGTTGGAAATCACCCCAGCGTCATGGATCCAAAGAGTAGGTCTATACAAGACACAAAGATGCTAAACAGGTCTTTCCTCTTTATTTCAATCATTTTTATCGCGATTTTGTGCATTCACTTCTGCATCAATTCAAGTTATCATCAATATCACGGTCAACACGTCCTTTAGGCTCATCAAGGTAAATTCATACGGAAAGTTTACTTATCAGCGCATCTCATATGTACTAGATAACTTCTCAGAAATATAGATAATTTCATTACAATTAGTGTGTATCTTGATGATGGATCGTGTGTAATTGTTAAACGAGAAAACTAAAGAGTGAAAATGTGAATAATATTAAGTAGAACAAATTTGAGCGACCAAAGAACGGGCATGAAACTGTGGGCAGCGTATGTTCCAATCTTGTCAATAATATTCCTGATTCCGCTGAACCATCAAGTCCAGCCTTGACAGTAATGAAATAAATGCTTTTCTTTTTAAATTCTGTTGTATGCATGGTGTGTTGAGTAAACTGAACACCTCAAAAAAGTTTCGTGACAATAATGACGAAGTATGCAGTACATGATGAATTACACAGTTTGCACCACGCATTCCATGCGCATTTAATATATTCATAGGATTGCACATTTAATGTTCAACAATTTGTTTTTATAATGTTGCCAGTTTGCTAGCATTAGGCATTGTATTATGTTCATTAACTTTCATTATCGGACTAATCGCCGAAACTAAGAGCAAGGTTAACTTTGATAACGCAGCAGTCGAAACAGGTCAAATATATACATGCATGCAGAGCAGGAGCGCTTGCACTGCTTTTAACATTGTTCTTCGAAATTCAACTGACTTTTTTTTACTGTTGATCCGTTAAATATCAAAGCACGACTCTGTCGCGCGCGTCTGGTATATGTTTTCTCAAAAACAGCAAAGTGTAATTGCTAAATAAATATTGAATGGTTTCTCAACATTTTCTGCGTAAAAAAGTTGAATGAAAAGTTATTCAAGATGGAAACAATCGTCAACAATAGGTTTAGAGCTATAAATGTGGAAAGACCTCTTGCAGAGTAATGTTTTGTGCCAAGGACAATATGTCATACGCAATCAGCAATCTCATGCATAAGATGTGTCGCGTAGAGCGAAAACTTGAATATATCATCGATAAGCCATGCCCAAAATCCCCCTCTATGACACTAGTACTCTACTTTTAAACTTTCTTTAAAACTTCAAAAATTGTCCCGAGAATCTTTGACAAATACAACTGCATACAAACTAAAATCCATGCGCGATAACTCTATCGATGTACCGTATTTAAGCAAATTAACGGCATAAATGTCCAACATTTAGAACTGCAGTTGTTATAAGGGGCATTTAACTTTAAAAAATCTTTAATGCAAACCTGTACAAACTTAGTCCTTGGCGGTTTCCCACAGATCGGTATCTGTCTCAATGGTTCTTCCAAGTAAAACTGTAGTTTGCGAGCTTTACAAATAAACTGCTGAAAGTATTAGTCTGGAACGAGAGAAAAAATGATACAACAATAACTTGCCCCAGCAAGCGGTACGGTGCGGCATTCGCGTCAATACAGCATCGTACCCAGGTGCTTCTATTTTTAGCGCGCTAAGCCCGTGGGGATGCTCGGGAATGTTCGGAGAAATGTATGTTTCGTCCCGTCCTTCCCAGCATTCCCTGCGCGCTTACTTACATTACGCGATATTTTATTTATGAGACGCCTGGGTATGAGGTTGAGCGTATATAGATATCGTATTTCGCTGACACTGCCCGAAGTTGTCACCTGTTTTCAAATAGACTTCTTAAAAGTAGTGGTGCGATACATCTCCATTAGTTTTTTAGGCGGAACACATATGAGCCTGGGAACTGCAATCTTTTTGAAACATAGACAATAGTTTTTCTCAAAAGAATTTTAAGCAGGACTAGACTCTCAAAGAGCAAGTTACTTCGTGAACTCAACAAGCATTCATTCATTATTTATCAACTACAACTGCTCATTACACTCCATGCACAAGACTTTACACATGAGTAACACCTCATGGATTGATGTAAGAAAAATCAACATCTATACAAGACGATAAATTGGAAACTTTCTCCCGCTCCACAGCCTAGCTGGTCTAGTGCATTACTGTATACTTGCAGATTTTCAAAAAACTGTAAAAACAATAGAATACTGCTACATACTTGTTCATACTAAACAATTCAGTAGCTCTGGTCAAACATAATATTGAGAGCCAAAAATGTGTAGGTTTGTTACTCTAGATTTGAAATAGTGAATTTGATATTGAAACCCTGCAAAAATTATGGCTTGATGCATGTTAATTGTGCTGTAACTAAGTAATACCATTAATAATCAATACTGTGCCTCTAATCCAGGGGTCGGTTGTTCGAAAGTTGGATAGCGCTATCCACTGGATAGTGAAGTTTTCAGCGTTCATAAAATAGGACAAAAAATGACGAAACTTCCATTTTGGTCAACGACAGAAAGGTTACAGACTTTAATCTATATATATCAGTCGTACTTTTGTCGTACAACGATCAAAGGAAAATTTTACGAAGGTCACAAAGAATCACTATCCAGTGGATAGCGCTATCCACCTTTCGAACACCTGG
>JAODVM010413955.1:0-10187 GCA_025400095.1 Phenganax marumi
GTCATACTGGCTGTAGAAATTTTTAATACTCTGTAGTTTTGAGCGTATATTTCGAGAAAAAAAGACGTCATGCCTACCAACCCTCTCCCCCCCAGACGTGATATTGACGTCTTTTTGGCAGAAACGTATATTTGACCCTTCCCTAGATACTAAACAATCGGCAAAATCGAAATGCGAGCCTGCATATACATCAGCGGTATTCTAAATTATTTCCTACTTCATATAATTTTGTATTATGCCCATGCTCCTAATCATGGAAAATTCCAACTCTTGCAACCACTAGCCTGCGCGCGCCAACCTCCTGCCTCGGGTTTCCACCCCATTTTCACCCAAATGTGGGCGGAAACCCGAGGTACGAAGGTTGTGCGCTTGCTGACCCTACACCAAAAATTAAACGGGGGGACTATGCGTAGACTATGCAACCACTTGCAACCCCTGGTTAATCAACCATAGTTATATTTTTCATCTTTTAAAGTCAAAAACATATCTTTTGGCAGGTTCAGCACTGTGGCAAGAGACGTTTTAGCTCAAAAAATTTCTTCCAAAGCTTATGAGTGCTATGTGATTCTGTGTGATTTGATGCGCATGCTCTACAGCAAATATCTTCAAACTACTGGTTGGCAACGTGCGAACATTAGAAGACTGCAAACTTTGATATGAACTCATGCTATCAAAGCAGAGGAATACTATGGGTCTATGGCCTAGCAATGCGTACCGAAAACCTAGACAACTCAGTACATATCATCAAAGAACTACACGAGAGAGCTATATTGAGACACAAGGCTCACAATTCTAAAGGGCTGGAGACAATATTTGCCACCAGTGAAAATATTGGGAACTTCCTTGATGCGTACCAGGAAAAGAATGGTCCTCTGTCAGAGTACAGGCAAGAGGTATAGAAAACTCATTTGCAATTTTGCAATTCCCTTGAGGGAGTTTGCAATAGTCCAGAGCCAAACATACTTAAGTCTTTTCTCACTCCCTTAGGCCCGTTTCAAACGTCGCACTACTGTCGTGCCGAATGCATTAAAAACAATTCATAATCAACTGAAACTCCTCATTATCGATTGTTTTTACAAGATATTTGCAAAATTGCGAAGAGTTTTCCAAATTTGCAAATGGTTAAGTAAATTGTAATCAACTTAGGAACCCAAAAAGGAACGCTTCACGTAGTTTAGCTGTAAGCTAGATCAAAACTGCATACCACCAAAAACTTAGGGAAAACCCCAACATTCTCGCCCGCTGCAAGGTAAAGCCATGTCGCAAAATCATACAATATAGCCAAAGTATCCCCCCAACAGAACAACGTACAGTAAAGACGATGAACACGAAGTAAAGACGCTTCAAAAGACGGTGAGGGTCAGTATAATATAGCAATGAAAACTAGAATATTTGCTCAATAGTGCAATAGGAAGAATGTAATTTTTGTGGGTAGGCGCTGCGCATGCGCACCTAACCATTAAGTCACAGCTGAAAATTGTCTGGTTTTCATGTAATAGAGAGGTTACCATAAACCGGTTTCATGGAACGGGTACAGGTAGTACTATCCTCGTTACAATATTTTGCGGACTTCCATAAGCTTATTTCTACATTGTCTTTACATTTATAACAGAGTATAATATTTTGAAAAAGAGTGTAAAGCTTAAGCAGAGACGCGGAAATGGCTGAAAATCATCATGAAAAATGAAGCTACCCGTACCCGTTACCGGAATCGTGAAATCTTAACTTCTCTAACGGACATCTTAGGCGAACGTTGAAGAAACAAGATTAAGATTTGTTAAAAAAAATCGGTGAGCTTTTATTGGCTACTTGAAAAAAGATTTTCGTAAGTTAGTTTGCTGTAATAATGTCACCCTTTGAGTACAAGAACTGTAAGGCGTCTTCAAGGTTTACTACGTGGAGTTACAAAGGAAACTTTTGGGCATTGACAGTAATTTGTCTTTCAGAATTGCAACAAGAAAGAGACAGGTAGGACTTGAAGAAGAGTAAAAACTCAAAACCTAAACGGCGTTAAACAATCTTGTATTCTGTTTTTGGCTTTGGACAGTCATCCCTGGGCGACTTTATGATAACAACATTTTAGGATCGCGTGAAATAACGTTTTGACCATGGTGAATGGTTGGTATATAGTTCTGAAAAGAACTGTTTAAAACAGTTCTTTTCAGAACTATATACCAACCATTCACCATGGTCAAAACGTTATTTCACGCGATCCTAAAATTTGTTACCACAACAAAATTCTTATTCTATTAACATAAACAGTGTACTTTTTAAAATTCATGGCATTTGTCGTTTTCTCGTTCCAAAAAGAAATTTTACCATAACCTTGAAAAGTTTATAAATTTGCCAAAGAAGAGTATTTTAAGAATGGCAATATTCCAATCCTATATATTGAGAAAATTTTTTAAATCACCTGTTCTGCAGAGGCTGATTCAGTCGCGGTGGCATTGTTGTTGTTTTGCCGCGAAGTGCTTGTGGTACACTTTCATTGGTAGTTGTCGGGGTCGATGCCTGAAGCAAAAAACTTCAAGTTTGCCGATTAAGAGAATCGCATAAAACACGTACAAGGTTTTTTTTCATACCTTTAACGACTAGATTGCGACAATATAGCGAGCGAATATATATACATACATAAATAAAACAATAGCGAGTGAGTCAAGATTAATTATAAATTAAATATTCGTAAATTTTATTAGTAAGTATTAAGACCTACCACTCCGTCAGAATCAAGGGTTTGTGCGACGACTCTACCGATTGCTTCAATCAATCTTCTTGTCATATCTTCGGACATTGTATAGCAGAAGAAGCAGATTATATTATTTTGTAACGAGATTAGTGTTAAGCCAACTTGAGCGCGAGAAAAGAAGAGAGTCCGCACAGGTGCCGCAATCGTAAATGTTTGTTACTCGATATCATGATATGCTCGTCACCGGAATCAATCAACCAATTTTTACCTCACTGGTAGAGGGCTGAGTATACGCTTTACATGACGTCATTTAGCTCGCCAAGTGTCTGCAAATTATTTGGTTATTTATAAATAATCACATTTAAGTACCTAAATAAAAGTGGTTATTTAGTAAATAACCAATTAAGTGTATTCACTAAAAGTGGTTATTTACCAAATAACAAAATCAATGACTTTGTTGAAATTGGTTATTTAATAAATAACCAAGTCGCTAAAATGGTTATTTAGTAAATAACCAAAGTCAGTGTATTCGTTAAAAGCGGTTATTTATTAAATAACCAAATCAACGTGCATGTAGTCTACGGCGGAGTGAAGATTCCGCGAGGCTACGATTCTGCAGTGATTCTGGGGATCGAACTATAAGAACTTTCAAGTTGTTCTTTAATCCTGTTTTGATGTCGTGGACGGATGAGGACGTAGATTTGAAACGCGTCGAGGCCGCATGAAGCAATGAAGACGTACAGACAAAGAAAAACCAAAACACAGCAAAATATGTGGCCTTTTGATTTCTTTTCTTCCCAGCCGTAGATGATTGGTACAAAATGATTTGGCTGTTCAACCCGCAGTCTCAATCACTTTTTATGAACGGATTTTTTGTAAACTCGCGTTCTAAAGCGAGGTAGTCAGATCAAGTAAGCTATTATTAATTTTGTCGTACAGTTCTCAAAAGTTCTGTCTCCTCTCTGCGGTAGTTTTGAGTTGGCAGGAGCTTTTCTTTTCTCTTCTTCTCTTCTTCGAACTTGCTTCCACTGATTCAACTACCTGGGAAATCTTGTGCTGCGTTTTTTTGTAGTCACGGTTTGTGGGAGGAGAAACATTTGTGGGTGATTGTAATTTAACCAATCATCATTGAGAGTCGTTTCATCACGGACTCGACCCAATTCTTTAAATTCGTTTGCTTGGGGTGTTGGCTTTGTAGGTCAAGTCGGTTCTTTCTTAGATTTTCCCAACTCAGGGTTATTCACTACTTAGCTTTACAAACATATCCTAACAGTAAAATTTATCAACTCAACGTTACCGTTTTAGTTTTAAGAATTAACCTATTTCAAACCGACAGTATACGAAGTAATATTTCTATGACGTAATTAAACCGGGCAAACTAGATCTCAAAATGATCGACAACTTGGTGCTTATACATGCACAAACTACAACCTTTGTACTACTCGAAAAATCTTCACACCCATGCAAAACAAATTATACACGATATTGGCCCATACATTGTGTAAAACATTTTTCACTAGTTGTCAGCTTTATTTGCCATTAATTGACACGTTTGCGTGAGAACCACTTTACTTTACTTTCCCAGCAAATTTAACAATAAATATGACATCATACATTTCCTTAACCTTGGATATTTTCACCTTTTCCTGTTTTACTTTTGAATACTTTCAAACACAAAGGCAACGATGTCCAGCGTTAAACAAACATTTCATTCCAAGACTTAATTACGTTTTTTGTCTATACTTATTTTTATACTAAAATTGTAGTCCAATAACAAAATAAAGTTTATTCAAAGCCTGGTTTTCACTCGCAACGCATGCATAAGCATAAGACGAGGCGAAAGGCAACACAAAGAAACTCAATATTATGAAGTGTGCAACACTAGCATCCACATAAGCACAGGCACATGCAAAAGAACCCAAGTCTAAGCCAAGGCAGAACAAAATAAAATTCAAAGAAAGTTTTATTCGCTTTGTTTTTGTAATTCTACCTGAAAAAGTCTTTCATCGTTTCGTCTGTTATCTTGCGGTGCACGTGAAAACCAGAAGGTTTTTTACGGTGATAATAATGAGATTGACATGAATAAGTGTTTGTTTGAAACGATTACGAAATTCTCGGAAATGCAATAGTTACATAATTACGTGTTTAGCCCAAACGGTAATAATAGTATTTAGTATCTGCAAATAAATTAGATTTGGTCGATTAACTATGCCCGAAAAGAAAAACTATTTGAGGCTATATGCATAGTTTCTGTTTCAAATTGAAAAATTCATTTAAAAATATTGGTCAAGCAACAACGTGTTAACGGCTTGTTTTAATGGCTCTTGAAATGCTCCAAACTAGTCATGTTTATTGCACCGTTGCTGTGGTAAGGCCTTTCTTTGCTCAAGTAGAAGACATATTGAGCCTACTCGAGTAAATCGAAACTTGTCAACCGAAGAGCTGTGGACTCCGGATTCCTTGCAAAGGTAACACTTTACTACGCTTGTACACGTTTTACGAAACGTAGATCTTGTCCTTGGTGTTTCCTTAATAATTTTAGCGCAACAGGACGTAAGAGTTATGATTTACCTCTTGTCATGTGTTGTTCTTGAGCAAACAGTCTTGAATTAGGCCTTGATTTTAGAACTGTATCTAATCAAAAGATGAATGATAAAAATTGTCTCTGGCGTCCTATTTATCATGTAAAATTAGTAGTGTTTGCATGCTCCAACGCCAAATGGAGTGTAAAATAAAAAAGGTTAAAACGTTTTTGAGTTTGTGACAAGTATTAAAATTTAAACATAGCGATAATGTTTATCAGATCTGCGTCAAAGCAGATCTAAATACCCAAAGCCGGATAACGCAAAGTTGTGTTTTTTCAAAATAAAGTTTTGAATCGTCATCAATGGTTGTAACATAGGTTTAAGAATTTTTTCGGTACGATGTTTTCCTAGAGAAGTATATTTAAGCAATTAAAAGTTTTTTTAGTGTTGAAAAGTATATTTGACAACTATTTTTATATAGTTCCGATTTGTTCTAAATATGACTTTACCCTTTCACAGTTATTTTGATATGAAAAAAGTTTAAAGGCCTAGGCGACATTAGAGTCCACTGTCGCCAGTTTTTCTGATCAGTATGTCCCCCCCCCCCTTCACCACCGTAAGACATTTCAACAGAAAATCATTTATGACATTGGTAAATGACGTCACAAGTATACATGTGGGTGAATGACGTCATAGGAACTGCCGCGTGCAGGGTGACGTGTGTTCTAATATTAGTCGTACTAACATAAAGAGTCTCTTAAAAAAGCCTTTTATGCATCCATTAATGGTGAAATCTTCTCAAATGGCATCATTTCCAAATTGTCCCTTTCTTTTGACATATGTTTCGCACATGGGGGTTGAATCCCGTGTTGAATCCCGCGGTTTACGACAGTAAGTACAACGCACTTTTTCTAGTTTTCTTGGCCGTTCTTTTCTCCACGTTTTTTAACATTTCAAATGTATGAAGTGATGGCTACATGGTGTAGAGATGGCTCCCGATTCAACTTCCCTTTTTGTTTTCAAGCATATACGTAGCAAGGTTCTTTTTCTTTTTCTTTGTTTTTGTCAAAAGCACACTTAAATTCTTGAGGTAGACATTTATAGCGATTTATCATTTTCAACAAATTGATTTCTCTTCGTGTAAGGTTTGAAGAAGACACCATAGCTTCTCTGTACAATTTGCTCATTAAATCAAACTGGTAAAAACGTTTTATTACATGTTAATCTATAGTAGGAGTAAACCTAACGGAAATGTTTATAATTGTTAGTTCGTGCACGTGTATCGTTTACTAAGGTGTCTCCTTATAGTTACGGGCTGTTTCATTCGAGCATTAATTTATACATATGACACGTACGTTAGATGAGTACCGAATAATTCTAATCATAAACGGAGTTATATCAATTGCTGCTACCATATACAATGACATCAGAACATCGGCATATTTGACAATGGAAGGCATATATCTTCCGTTTCCTTTGGTTAATTGTTAAAAATTCTCAGTAAAGGTTCATTTTTGACTAAAACATATCTGAAAATGAAATGTGGTTGTCAAGGCAGAATTTCCGGTACAGAAAAAATACACTAGTCAACTTAAAAAGGCCAGAATTCAGGCTCAAAAGGCTCAAAAAGACCTATCGGGCCAAAGTAGGACATGCACATACGGGTTAGCAACCTCAGTGACAAAAGAAGAAAAAAATGATATGGCAGGCAGGCAATAGCTCTTGCCGGAAAACAATCTTACGGGACGCTGGGACCCATTAAAAGGCGTCCCGCGGTAAAGCCCCTTGGTCCCATAGGCCCATTTCATGGCTAGACAGACAGTAGTTGTTATTATAAAACAGTCTTACGGGACGTCGGGACTCCTCAAAATGCGTCGCGTGGCAACGTCCCCGAGTCCCGATGCTGCGAAAGATGACTAGACAGAGCATGCCGTAAACCAGTCTCACGGAACGCCGCCGAGACACCTCAAAATTCGTCCCATGAAAATGAACGGTAAAGAAAACGAGAAAAGTGCGCAGGGTTCCCCCATCGTAAACCATGAGATTCAACTCTCTTGTGCGAAAAATATGTCAGCAGAAAGGGACAACTTGGAAAAGATGCGAATGGAGAAGATTTCTCCCTTATGTAGGGCATAAACGGCTCTTTTAAGAGTAATCAAAAAATCACAAAAGAAACCCAGCGAAAAATTCAATGGGGGGGGGGGGAGGTAAACTACAGTCAGTTTCCAAAGTATATAGGCCACCTACTGTTTGTCACAATAAATACTGCTGTGTTGATTGTCTACAGCTATTTGTCCTATTGCACCCCTGCTCCCCCTGTCAGTGTTGTTTTAGAATAAGAATAAAAGATGGTACATATAATCTAGCTAAAAATGAATGCACAGCATTGATTAGGGGGAAAGGGGGAGAGAGTTGTAAGAATACTAGGCATTTGGGACATCTGCATGTCGCAGGACTTTTGAAACTGATTGTACTTAGGTTGAATACTAACATCTGACTTATTTTGCCGTATATTCCATAAAAATGTCATCTTGACACATTGGATCGATTCTTCAACAACGTAATTTTAAATTGTAATGGCGCTATTAGATTGGACGTTTCGAGCAAATGAGCGCAATTGTAAGTTTTAAATGCGCCTCGGCCCTTCAGGTTTTGCCAACATGTGCAAGGCAAATAAACAGTGTTTGCGGGCGTTCACAAAAGTTTTCCCTTGAAACAAAATATTATTTAACGGGCATGAAATTGAAATTTAGTCTTGCTCAGTCTACATTCGTGTTGAACTAAATCGCTTCAATTTGAATAAGAAGGTTTGTGTTTTGAGCAAAGATAAAAGGTAAACCAACAAATAATTTCTTTTGGCTTGAGTTTGGTGGAAACTAACTACGAATTTGAGCTGGAAATCTAACATTTGAGTAGTAACTACAAAAATTTGTATGGCGGTAAGGTTTTACATATAATACCATGTGGATGAAATGGCTAGAATTGTTGTGAATTAGTTAGTTTGAAAAGTGTGCTGACTTCTTGCGTAGCTTTTAGTTGTCTTGTTTTCAGTCAAGCTGGTTACTCTTTTGCCTCATACTCACTTTTTCTTTAAATCTGGTTTTGACTAACTTACAACTATAAATTTCGATTCGTGATAGTCAATAAACTTACATCTGAGAATATGGCATTGATAATTTGACCATTTCCATGCTAAGAAAAACGATATTTTCCGTACCGTGTAAATGTGTTAAAATGGAGACAAATAAACAACAAAATTTTCTCATTGTTGAGAAGTATACATAACAATTTTTTTTGATTTTGTAAACTTTTAGTAAAATTGCTTGCGGTTTGCAATTATTTTTCCACTTGCAACAGAAAAATTAAAGACCTACTTGGATTTCGAGGCCACACTTTTGGTTGATTCAGTCAAATGCTTTAACAACTCACACGGCGACGTCATTATGCCGCATGAAAATATTTTCTCAACTACTTGATTTAACTGTAGTAGATTTTAATGATGCTGTTTCCGCGTTCGTTTTGATATTGCTGTGTTTACACTTGATTCCTATACCTGACCTACCACAGACCTAGAGCAGTTAGTCGTGTAGTGTAAACGCACATGGACTGACCTGAGACTGACCTACGACCGGCCTGAGACCATATTATCAGACTAAGCACTTGAGGTGGTCTGAAAATCAAATTTTTTGTCGCGTTAGGTCGCTCTTTGGTCAAGTTGTAGTGTAAACACTTTAGAACCACCTCCAAGCCCTATTTCCATCGGCCATCTGATAAATTTAGAAGTCTGATTCACAACAGATCTTGACAAACTGTCAAAATTTGGTGGGAAATACGTTATCAAACACTAAGTTGTTTATGGCAGAAAAAGCTTGTGCTGGTCGAAATGTATGGGGAAACAAAGAGACTCGTGCATTAATAAAAATATGGAGTGAGGAGAATGTCCAAGCTCAGCTTGAAAATTTTAGAGAGAGGAATAGCGTTATTCATGCTAAAATCGCAAAAATTATGAAATAGCAGCGCTTCAATCGCAACGGCAGACAGATTGATACCAAGCTCAAGCATTTGAAGGAAATCTACAGCAGGTATAAAGACAGTATCAATATATCCGTGCTGGAGCGGGTAAACCACCAAAATTTTTTGACGAAATCGATTTAATTTTGGGGACTAGACCACAAACCCAGACAGAAAAGTGTTTCTAAAAATTTAAGCAAATCTTTTGGGAACTCGGGGCATTCATAGCATTAAATTCTTAAAATTTTGATGAACAGGAACTTCCTTGAATGTTCACAACTTCATCTAAATGTCCTGAAGCTCCTGTGCAAATTGATCATTCAGTCAAATTCATAGCAATTCTGGTGGGTCAAATGAAAAAGGAAGTTGGAAGCATTTTGAAGAATTTGGGAAATTGCAAAAAACTGCATCAAATTGTTGAGATATTGATGTTATGAATTGCTCTGAGTTAGCTAAAGAATTGCTGAAATTTTTAGAACCACTTCCATTGCCACAGCTGTAAACATACCGCTCTCAAATAGCGATTCAACTTCATTAATATCACCGTCTTCCGGCGTCGGACTTTCAGGCGTATTTGACGCGGCAATTGTTGATACCTCTCCACTATCAAGCACAAATTCTGTCTGGGTTTGTGGTCTAGTCCCCAAAATTAAATTGATTTCATCAAAAATTTTGGTGATTTACCCGCTCCAGCGTGGATTTCTTGATACTGAGTAGATGGAATATGGGGCTTCTGGCCCACTTTTTTGCTGACGTCAGCAGTTTTTAAAAGGGGATTCCCCTTTTGCCATTTTTCCTGGAATTTCCCCTCTTTTTCCTGGAATTTTAGCCAACGTCAGGTCACGTGACGTCATAGCTCATTAATTATTCAAAATGGCGGCTAGACAATAGTATATATTACTATTACGTAGCTCATTAATTATTCATAACGATGACGTCATAGCTCATTAATTATTCAAAATGGC
>JAODVM010413966.1:0-10187 GCA_025400095.1 Phenganax marumi
AGATTTTGAATACCTATTCTCTTTTAGTCTGCTGCCTTGCTCGCTCGCTTAAGGCTCGCTCGCTGCGGCAGCAATTATGCACTATTTCGAGACTACAGTAACTCCTGGAAATCTCGGCTCCACTTACTCTGCAAGTTCGTAGCGAAATCTCCAATTCCTAGCGTTGTCTGTACTCAGAAATTCCGAGAACGTGGGCAAGTAGCCTGATCTAAGGTCCGCAGCCAACAACTGGAATAAATAAATGAAGATTTAAAACCCAGAACGTGCAACTGTCAATCCTAAAAGACCCGACTCTAACCTTTATAAATTCTGCTAAATGTTTCAACACTCCAATTCGGACCTACAATGAATGTAGATTATTGGTAAAACCACCAAAACTGGCATACTTAACAGAATATATTCAAATCAAATCTTACTTCATCGAGATCCTTGAGGAAATTATTAAATATTGGCACGAGGTCCACCCTCGTGTTTTCTTCACCTAGTATCTGAGACAGCTCGTGTATAGAAAAGGCGAGTGTTCGGCGCACTTTCCACTAAGGTAAAGCAGGAAAAAACATCGTAATGAAAAGTTGAAGATTGCCAAATGGTACTTCAACATTTAGTATGATTTACTACTCACTTGCATGTCAGAGGACAGCAACTCGTATGTGTCACGCAAACAACTCCAGTTCTTGGCGCCCAGTGTAAGCGTTACCGCAGGAAAACTGAACGCACAATGCTTTGCTAGGTCCGTGTCGATTGCCTGAGCTTTGGACGGTTCAGTCATTGAGATGTAGTGATCAAGCAATGCTTGAGGTATCACCATCTGGCATGAAACGAATAATATAGAAAGAGATTACCAGTGGTGTAGCCAGCAACAGTAGAACCTCATCATCACAGATATCCGACTCCCCCAAAATCGAGCAAGTGCCCTAGAGAAAAGTGTCCGCCCCCCGGAACAGATAACATTCAATATGACGCCCGGGGGATGACAGACTCTGTTAAGGGCACAAACACCTGAGTCGAATATCTGTATAGTCTTCAAACTGTGCTTTGCTGAAATCAAAATAACCGACGTCGCGTCAGAATTGAAAGATAGAAAAAGACACGTACCTGGTTGTGGCAGGGCGATCGTGGGGGACTGGGCGCTCTTGGAGTATCGTCATCAAAACACATGTTGGGAGAATATGGTTGTAGATAATCTTCATCAAATCGGAGACTTGGAATCCCAGATAATGGCGCCATACGCTTAGGTGAGTCATCTACAGCTTCATTACAAGTCAAATTTTTCTCAATCTCTTCTTCATCAATGTCCATATCAGAGATGCCGAGATCTTTTAATTCTAATCCGGGAGCTTGAGATTCCTCATTCGGGTCACCAGTGGGTTTTGCTGAATCTTCAGAAGGAGTATCCGTGGTCTCTTTCTCGTCCAGTGGCTTCACGCCACATTCTTTATCCTCTGATACCTCCTCGTTATACTTCTTATCCTCTGCTGTCTCCCTCCCACACTTTCTATCACTTACTATTTCCTTTAATTCAATATTATCACTTGGTACCATACTTGATTCGTTATCATCCCCTATCTGAGGTAGAGGCACTCTCCAGAAATTGAAAGAATTATACGTTTCAAGCTCTTTCTCACGGACAGGACTTTTCTGATCCACATGCAATTCTGATAGTTCACTTGTGACGCTGTCAATATGCAGATCAGCGTCCAGGCGTGCTTCAGGTGGTGACATATACCCAGAATCAGTCGTTTTCACATCAATGCCGTTATTGTCAGTATTCAGAGATGCTGCTTCCACATCACTTGTGTTCCTGAATGGAAAATTTTTACTTCCACTAAGTACTTATAAGGCGAACTTTGAGAAAGAAATTCTTGCAGTCGCAGTGCTACTAAGAATTCATTACTCAGTCATACTTTTTCTCGTCACTTTCGACGTTTTCTTCAGCGGAGCTTTCACCCTCCGTCTTGACAGGTATATCAAATTTACAAAGTTTTCCCGAATCGTCCACGAAAAACCCCGAAACGTGCGGATCTGCAAAAGTGGAAATGAAAGGACCAAGACTTTGGTAGGCTGCCATTTGAACCTAGAGTAAACACAAATACTTAGTTGTTAAAACGTACCAACCCACACAGATTTTGTTGTAGATCAGTGCACATGAATCATCTTACCCAACGTGATTTGTCTCCGAGTAAATTGATAAATAACGGAGCCAGTTTATTTCTTCTTACTTCTTTTGAAGTCACGCCTGATACGTTCATAAAACATTCAGCACAAGCCTGAAAAAATTTCCATCACATGGAAAGAGTTGAAAAAGCTTTGTACATCATTCAATGAGATATGAATATCATTTTGTCATTTTACTGTAAAAGTTTCATGACTCTCTGTGTTCACCTTGCGAACACCCCATACTCCATCCTGACACAACTTCATAAACACAGGAAGCTAAAACGACAAAACGAGAAAACTCCATTACTGTACTTGCTAGAAAAAATTGCATGTAACATCAAACATTCCTTGTGGTTGTACAGAAAGTCAAAAAAGCAGCTCACCAAACGTTTTTCAGTAAGCTCATTTCCAATCACTTCACACATCTCACCAAAATTTCCAGCACAAACCTACACAGACACACTGAATAAGCTGCAGTCCTGATATATTAAAGTATATATTAAACTACATGCTGTGCACTTCACATGACTACAGAATGTACATATGACAAAATAAAATTGAACCTTTCGAACATGAAACAATGGGTCAGAGCAGAGATTATCAAATTGACCAAGAAAGTATCTTTCTGTTATTTCTTTCCCCACCATCGGAGCCATTTTGCTCATCAACTGAACAAAGATATAGTAGTGGTAGTCAATCATAAGGGTTCAATCTGGGGTTTGAAAAACTTTTTTTATTTGTGGTAGGATAATCGTAGTCATAGTCACCGTTACAGCTTCAGTTCTAAAATCATCTGTGCTGTCGATACTGCACAGTTCAATCAACACTGGACAGATCTGTTGCTCAACCTCAACTGAAAAGAATTAAAATCAAAAGTTGTGCTTTAATTAAATCTATATGCCCTTAAAAGCTACTTCGAAGGTACAAGATTCCAAAATTACAAAAACTAATGACATACTTCTGTCAATAACTTCTTGTTCCAGTAATAAAAGCAATGCTGCCTGACTGGTTTTTCGTACCTGGATTTTAAAATGAGATATAGAGAAGTTTTGTAAGATAACATTAGAAAATTATTTGATTCTGGTTCACAAGGCAGCACATACAAAGTAAGAAGTTCTTTACCAAAATAGTAGTTAGCAGTTACCTGGTTGTTTGGGTCAGTAAGGTATCGTACAACAACAGGCAGAATATATTGCGGGATAGCAAAATGAAGTCCACGATGTTCAACACACAGAACAGCAACGTGAGGTATTTGCTCCATCACTTCAATTCGCACCGCAGCTTCTATCAAATTATCAGCACAATCATTCATTACATACAGTCAAACTTCTTGGTATGGACACCTCTATATAGCTCTGTCAGGTTGTGTGACTGTCAATGTTTTTATTTGATCTACTGATCTAAAAAAATTTGATCCAGGCTTATATGCACATGACTTGCGATTTGACATGCAAGAACACATCAGTCAAGACAACGTCCTACTTTCAACCTTGGTTTGTATTAAGTCTTCTATGCATAAACTGTCAAGTGTCTATTTTTATCTAAAAGAGGGCTGATGTGTCTGCATAGTATCGACAAAGTCATTCAGTCATTGCCCACGCATGGCTGACCACTTCAGATTCTTTCAAAAATCAAACTCTCACATTTTACAAAATGCTTTAAAATTCTCTAGTCAACAGTTGCATTCGAAAAACAATACATAACTACCTAATAATTAGATTATCCGTTTATACTCTAATAAAACAATCAGTACAATGAGTAAAAGTAAATACTTAAAGATCAAAATAATGTACTTAAAATATACCAAGAATTTTTAAAGAATTTCCGTTTGAGCCCATTGAAAAAATTTGACAACTAAACTGTAGTATAAAAACATAAAAAAGCGCTACGTTTATAAAACAAAACTCTCACCAATATCGTCGGAGAGGCGAACCATCAGTTGCAGAACCTGGTAGCATTCCTCATCGCTTTTAACAGATCTCAAACACTCCAAAACACAACGAGCTGCCATACGCCTGGTAAAATACAAAACAATTTAATAAACTTTTGCTTCAAGTTAACTTTGAACTTCAAGACAAAATTTATGTCGAAATCATGCGCAATTTTCACGTTTAGACTTTAAAACCAAAACAACGATCGATGTGGCAAATTTTTTTTCAAAATGGTGTGACCCGTGTCACAAGTTAGAACATGAAATACCTGTTGAAAATGATATCGCTGTTCAAATAACGATCCATCTTCGTGAGAGGAGAGACGTACTCTTCTTGAATTTCTTTTTCCATGTCTCCGTCAGCTTCCAATCCGTCTGTGGGAAAGCGAAGTTAAGTGTTGCGCAAGGTTAACCAAACATACTGCGTCTGACAACATATGCATTAAATTCTCCTTGTTTTTATTAAATTTTTCGTTTGAACAACCACACAGTAATATATCGCATTATTTTAGGATATGAGCTTCTAAATCCTCAAAACAAATGGGGCATATGTGGTAAAAATGATAAAGTAATATGAAAAGTTCGAGTCGACACGCAGACGGCTACTATGAGTGAAGTGACAATAGCCATTTAAATTAGTGTACAAACGGAGCAAATGCATTCCATATTATACCTTCCTCACGCTCTTCTTCGCCGTTCTCGTAGTCGTCGACCAGAAATCTGATGTCTACGAGAAAGAAAACGTTTGAAAAGTGATGTTATGGTAGGATGTTTTCATCATTTTTCTCATACTTACCCGCCATGTTGGTAAAAATTTTCGGCTTCCTTGTGCATCAGACCGCAACACGTGACTTCCGTCGCTGTGGAGTGGAGGGATGCGGTCGAGGAATGGGACGGGCTTAAAGTGATGTACTCCGTACTCAATCTTCGGCCAATGAGAATCACGTTTTGCAGTTTGCACAGACAAGTTACTTTTTCGATGTTTTATAGAACTTAGAAGTTCTATATTCGTAAAACAGAGTAACAGTTTTACACAAAACTATAAACCAAATTATAAACATCTTTATTTCGCATCCGATTTTTTGGAATATAATGAATATATGTGAGTAAACTTTTAAAGCTATGATGGAAAACTATTTTTTGGAAGATACAACTCATTTTCTTAAGTAAGGAAAACAATTAACAATGGGTAATTTGCGACAACCAGCACTCCAGTTTAGCGCAGTAACGGGATGTACAAAAATAGATTTTAAATATACATAACAAGTTTCTGGACAAGCTGCGCAGAGTACGCAGTGAACTCGATTCTCAAATGTAAAAACACATTTTCCACAAATGTTAGACCCTACAACGGTAAAACAAAATTGCACACAAACCACCTACAATTCCTATCTAGACCTACGCAGAGTCAACCAAACTCTTCTTCGAACATGGCTTTCGTATTTCTTCATCACAAGATAAGGGCTGCTTCAAATGTTTTCTTGAATGACTACAAAATGCTTCAATGTCTTAGAATGACGTATCCTTAGAAGATTCCAATACCTCTTCCAATAATTCTTTATTCACTGCACTACAAATGACGTCAGCGCCTTCGGTCGCAGTCGGTGCATCTTCGATTTTGGCCGGCTCTTCGGAAGCTGCCGTAGTCTCGGCTTCATTGTCGTTGGTGTCTTTTGGTTTCTCCAATTTTTCTACTGAGCTAGTTGTCTCATTTCTGGTCGTCGTGGCTTCTTCTGATCCTTTTGTTTCACTCGTCGCTTCAGCTGTGCTCGAAATCGGGGCTTTGGGAATTTCGTTCTCCTCACTTGCGACACAGGTGTCGGTCTCCGGCGTTACCTCAGCAGGGGCAACATCCCCGGGCTTTCCACTCGAGTCGGATTCATCGACCGGAGCTTGTTCACTATCTGTTTTAGCGTTTGTTTTTTCGGGTTCTTCTTCCGTTCGGGGTTTTTCGCTGGGTTCTTTCTCCGTATGAATTTCAGGCTTTTCCTGCTGTTTATCAAATACATCATCTTCAAGCTTTTTCTCAGACGGTTGTTTTCCGTCGTTGTTTTCATTTTTCGGTTCTTCTGGCATCTCACTGAATGAGAAATGGAGTCAAACAAAGTCCTACTAAAGATCATGAACATGAATAACTTGCTATATCTTACTCTATGGATTTTATCTCCGCTGCTACATCTGTCTCAGAGCTTTTTCGCTTCTCCGCAGCCTCAATTTGCGAATGCTCGTTTTTCCGCGTGATACTTGGAGGTCGTTTAGGCACCACAGGGCGCGCAGCAACATGGGGCTTTTCCTTAGGAGCGGGTTTTGGTGGCATTGGTTTACTTGCCTCGTTGCTCATTCTTCTTTTCTCACCCTCTGAGTCTAGACGATCAGGAAAAATAAGGAAAATAATTTAATCAAATAATTATAAGCACTGGGTCCAACTTGTTATTCTAATACATGCAGAGTGCTATTATCCACACGGGATCTACTTTACCCTCCTTGTTCCTAGGCTTTGGAGAAGGTTTGCCTTCTTGAGGGTCCGCGACCAAGTCAGCAGCGGACTTCACTGAACGTTTCATTGACGAGGGACGGATTGGTACGACAGGCCGCGAAACATCAGGATTGGTACCGACTCTCTGGCGCGGCTTGGGTTCTGGAGACAACTAGAAAATAAACAATGCGTGTGGACGAGCTGGGATTAAACGGACAAAAAAACATTATCAATACTAACTTTCTTTCCTTCATTTCGTTTCTTCATCTCAGCTAACAAGTCCCCTCCCACGGAACCCATGGGTAGACCAACTCCAAACTTGGGGGGACCCTTTGCCTTCACCTTCTCCCCCTCTTCCTCACCGTTCTTTGTTTCCCCTTCAACTTTCCCCACTTCCTCCTGTTTTGTTTCACCCTCTTCATCTTCTTTCTTAGCCTCTTCAGTTTCTTCCTTCGTTTGTTCACTGGATATCTGTGTTGCTTCCACCGATTTCGTTTCAACTTCATCCAGTTTTTCCGCGTCACTAGAAACAGGCTTTACCGGTTTGTGAGGCCTCTCCGGCGGACGTTTTGGCGGTTGTTTCACCTGCGGCTCTTTGACTGGTTTAGAAGCAGGTTCAACCGGTGTAGGAGCTGGTTCAACCGGTTTTGGACTTTGTTCAACAGGTTTAGGACTGGATTCAACCGGTTTCGGTGCTTGTTTCTTTTCTGGGGTTGGTCCTATATAGGAATGATTATCACATGAACAAAATCAAACATTTTTGAAAATTCTAAAAAGAAGCCTTCGTGGATGGGTTGTCAAACTATAGAAAAAATACGATTTTTACTGGACCTGCATTAGCAAGATCCTCCTGACTCTTCTTATGATCTTTCTTCGAATTTTTGCGCGGAACAGTTGGAGACTTTTTCTCACTTTTCTTCTTGAATAATCCAAGGAGTCCATGTTTCTGAAATAAAAAAGAACCCCTATCTACTCTGTCACTTGAAGCACGTGCACTGATCACGATCTACCTTCTTCTCTTGAGGTTCTTTGTGATTGTCCTCGACATCCTCCTGTAAAGTGACGTAACTCACAAATGAATACCGTGGTTCCTGTGAGATTGAGGGAGACTGGTGACAAGTGAGAGACTGCGTAATGATTACGTATGAAACTAAGGAGTGCTTTACGTTTGACTATGAGTGTGAGAACAAGATCTTGTTAATACAAATCAACCACTACTGTAAAGCACGTGTCGAACTAACCGGTGCGGATACCCTACCTTATCATGTTTCTTTTTGTTATTCTGAGGCCGCTGACTGACTGAGGCACTTTTTGGTAACGCAGGCTCAGCAGCTATTGTTGCGTGGGCTGGCAATCTAGAAGAACAGAATTTATATATAATGTAGGAACAAAGGAATAACAATGAGGCTTACACGATCTCTATAAAACTTTCTTCTTATTTCGAGAACTTACGCGGCGGATTGAGGTCTGGCATGTTTATCATCGAAGAAGGAATCTATTCCAGAATCGAGCTCATCAACGACGAAATCTGGACCAATCGCAGCTGAATTCTGTGCACCGCCTGGCACACGCGTGGGAGGACGCCTTCCACGCGCGGGTCTCGCGCGGTCCTTCGTGTAGTGGACAAGTTCCTTGGGGGTCGATTCAACAGGAACGGACAGATCTAGATAAACAGAACAGTTTAGAATCGATAGCATAGAAACACAGGTATAATAAGTCTTACCAATATCAGCAACAGCAGGTTCTTTCTTCCTCGCATTGTCAACCTGATCCTCAACTTCGGAAGTCTTTCTCTTTCTACTGATAGTTGGTCGTCGCTTGGGGTGACTTGGTGCAAGGAATACCTCGTTCTCGTCCTCCGGAAGACCACGTGCGCCACGTCGATTGATTGCTGCACTCAACCTGTTCTTTGCTTTCTGAGCCGCCTGAAATATCACAAGATATCGAAATTGTGATAGACGATGTGTAATCTAATTTAATAGTCAGTTATTTAGAGTGAAGAACTACCTCGCTGATGTTGTCATTCGGTTCCTCTGAATCCGTTTCAGTCGGTTTCTCCTCGTCTACTTTCTCATCTTGCTTCACCAACAAATCCTTTTCAAAAATTCAGAGCAAAAAATCAATGCTTTACCTCTGTTGATGTTGTATAGAAGAACTGCCACCTTACCAGTTTCGCTTGCTGTTGTTCTAACTGAGCGATACATTCGTCCATTAGCGTGTCAACAACTATAGTCGACAAATTTAGACTTTTCTCACTGAAATACAAAAAGCGTCTTTAATGCATTTGATAGAACTAAAATAACGAATTTTCCAGGTACTCCAGTTTCCTTCTGAAGTAATAACTCTTACTGAAATGAAATAGTACCTGATTTTATTCATTATGACAGGCGCTAACTGCTGCAGCAAAACGGTATCAATAAAAGCTTTGTTGACATTTGCTTTGCCTTCACAAGCTGCTTTTAGATTCTCCTTTACACCCTGAACAAAAATAAGAACAAAGGATAAAGTCAGGAAATGAAGCTAGTTCGAAGTAGACAAGCGCGTTACCTTTTGTTCTGTTACAAAAGGACAATTTGATTCAGCACACGCCAAAATCATCTCAATATTGTCCTAAAATAAAACAAGACTCTTTTGATGGTTACACAAAACATTTAAGCACGATAATACACGATATGGTATTTCATTGAACATTCCTGCAAGGGCTTTTCATAACCATTGTACAGGTGTATCTACAGGTGTAGGTTTCACCATAAACATATTCCAAACCTTCATTTGCTTTTGCATAGAGTTATAGATATCAGATGCAAGAGAAGAGAGTCTCTCGTCCATTTGTTTTGAACTTGTGCTCATGTGAAACTTTAGAAACAACTGAAACAAGAAATGTTTAATTATTCTCAGGTAATGGTTACAGGTCTCTTCTGCAGTCATACAAAATCAATAAGAGATCGCTTACAATGGATCTCTAAGAACAACTTGAAACTAACAGAACTATCCACTATAAATAAAATGATTAGGTGCACCTGTTTTAGTTTATCAGCATCGTTGATGCACTTCAGAGCATCATATAGACCACTTTTGACAGTTTCATCAGGGGAGTTACGCAATACTCTGGCCGTATCTTGAAGCTGCACGATTAGCTTATCCACCATCTAATAAGAGATAAACAGCGGATTAATCTGGACTGATAGAACTACATATGAAGTCAGGAACAACAAACGAGAAATGGACTGAGCCTGAAGTCCAATAGTCACTAAAAATTACTCCAGTAATCGTATAGCAGTCAGTGGTACTAACTTGTTGTTGAGTTGAGGTCATCATGAGGCCTTGTTGTAGTCTGTACGCCTGCTCAGTAACAGCCTGACTGGGAGAATGATTTCGAGACAAGCATTTCTCAATCTGAAAATATCAAACACTTTAGAACACAATGTCTTTGACATCTCGTCTCATGTCAGCGCAGAGAAGACGATGTCATTCTATTTGTGAGCATACTGGTAGATACAGTTAGGGCCTGTTTACATGGAAGCGAGTTACTCGGCTAACCGAGTACCTCGCTTTGCCGAGACGAGCAAGCACTGTGTTTACATGTGACCGAGTAACCCGGCATATATTCCCATCCGAATCAAA
>JAODVM010413977.1:0-10187 GCA_025400095.1 Phenganax marumi
GCCGCCATTGAAATCTCAGGAAAATCGGCTTACGCAATTTTGGGGCAGTCGGACATCTGTTAGTCTCTCATCTGTGCCCGAATGACCTTTGTGTGCCACGCGCGAGTCCCGCGTGTGCATATTATTTTCAAAATTTTCACGTGCACGTTGTGGTGGTCTGGCTGAGCTTCTGGCACAAAAATAGGCTTCTTTTTGACCACTGAATGCAGGAAAAGCTTCAAAAAAGTGAGTATTTGTAACATAGCGTTGTTTAGTAGGTATAAATTGGCTTAAAAGTAGTTTCTTTCCGCTTTTCATTAATAACAGTAGAAATTTTGCATAAATTCAGCATGAATGAATATAATCTGTCAAAACTTCGGTCTTCTTGCAAAACTTGCCTTCCAATTTGATGCTCGTGCAGAACTACTTGTTCCTCGTCCAAAAGGTACTCTTTTCTCTGAAGTAAGTCATATTTTGGCAAAGTTAGCTGGTGATGAAGAAAACGTAAATAAACTAAACATATTGAAGCTCCATGTGGCAAAATTCAAAACTTTTGAAAGGGACTGGGTCAGAGTTACCAGACTGCTGTGAAACTGTGTGGGGTTGTTCACATTTGAAGACTTAAATGCCAAACTTTAGCCATAGCCTGGTATTCAACATTGTTTTTACAAAAAGCTTTGGTTTACCAATCTTCGTCTTCGTTTACGCAGTGTCACTTTAATTCCATCCACAGAAATCGTTAAAAACACTCTTCGCTTTTCTATGCCTTTTATCTTGAATTCATACTATGTTGGAAAACAATTAAGTGTATAATTTACCATGGCAACACATTTCCTCAAGAGATGTTTACAAAGAAAGCTTTGTAGTTTATTCGAACCTACCCGGACTTTTCTCATAGCTGTGACAATCTCTGTACGACATGTTGGTTTCGTTATCTCCAGAGTGCCTACATACTGAGAGAGTAAAGAACATTGCTGGGCAAACTTCCTGAAATTGCCGGATAGTTTTATTAGCTCATTAAGGTGAAAGGCTTTAACTAGCTAGGATTTCAAATGAGACATTAATCATTTGCAGATGTATTCATGTTAGACAGAGTAAATAGGTAGAGCATCGGTGCATTTTCACTCAATGGATAAGGAAAACCTTTCCGCTAAACAGAGCTCTGGCTAAATTTTTGCCACATCATTGCAATTCCTGCGTTTCAGAACTTCATATTAATATTTCCAACTCATACACTTGAATTGCCATTTCCTATTTCGGTGACCTTGATTAAACAGCACAACGCAAGAAAATTCTAACAAAATATTATTATATATTTTGATTATGTATTATATATTGGCTATTATATATTTCAACTGGTTTACGAATATTCAAATTTCTTTGTTTGATAGAATTTTGCATATTTACTGTGTGTATTTCGCTAAGTAATAATCCAAAACAGTGTGAATTCAGATAAAAGCGTTGTATTTTTCATAGAATAGCATGTCCCAAAATGGTTTTTGTCAAGAATCATTAAAAAACAAATTATAGCGACTATGTATATTTACCCTTTATAGAATGTTAGTATCACATTTTTTGATTTTACACTTTCAATTTTTTTTTGTCAACTATGTCTGGTTTTACATGATAAGCAATTTCTATTGCTGTGTTTTAGTACAATACAGCTAATCAGCAATAGATTTTTCCCCTCTTAACTCTTAAGGCTTCATCGTGGTCCTATGTAATATCTAAACATATATTCATTTATTTGCAAACGCATCATCAGTTCGAGCAAGGTCGTGGCATACTTTGCGTATAGACTGCGATAAACTCAATTGGAATTTTTGAATATTTGGCTGTGTTTTAAACTACAGTTTTAAATTATATCTTGTGTTGTAATGGGTTTAATTTCAATGCCGTGACCTCCTACATGTACCCTCATATTTATGTTAAAGTACACAGAAAACCTTTAAATATTTTGGGGCAGTATGATGATAATATATTATAGTATAATACGTCAATACTTCTGTTAGATCTAGAGCTTTCGAAGGAAGCCAAACTCATGCGATTTTAAATCATTCAAATCCCACGTATTTTGATTTAAATACTCTGGAGATAATCCTCAACTTTCGTTTTTTCAGCCAAAAGAGATTGGTAGCTACAGTTGACATAGGGTTGTAGTTAGCAAAGAGCATACGTAAAGTTTCCAACGGCAAGCGTAAAATATCTTATGACGGTCTTCTATTGCTGACGATTACATCAGTGTTGGTATGCGGTCAGATGGTTTATACAGACTTTTTTCAATGCAAGACCAGTAAATATTACTCAATACCGTAGACAGACTTTGTACTACGGTTTGTACAGCCATAATCACACACGGCAATGTCATTGTATAAATATGTATATATGTGTATATATATAAAAGTCGACAACAGGCATTTGAAATTTCTGGATCAAAATATCATCATCAGGATCAACTTACCTTTGCCTTGAACGCAATGCCAAGCTGAAAAGCTTCTTGATCAAACACTGGCACTTTTCCCATACCGTCCTGCCTATCCTCAACTAGCCTATATGCCCACTTATTAAAGTTAACCATAGGCATAGTTTATACTCTCGAATTCACGTAAAGGCTGCGCAACGACGAAGGATTTCTTTTACCCCAAACGACGGCGTTTCGCTAGCATTCTATACGCAACATGTAATATGAGTCCGATTATGCATCATAATGCTTGCTGCCTCGTAGAAAAATCTGATACTGTCCGACTATAACCAGTATCTCTATGATTTTCTGTAGTTTGTCAATAATCTGTCAAATATTTTTCGTATCTTGATTAACGTGGTAGCATGGTGATTCCGATGATCGTGAGTTCATGCCACTACGAATTTTTATTTGGCCTTCTTTGTCTTGTTATGTTAGTAGTGTTAAGTCGGTCGAAATTTGTGAAATTTATATGAGTTGAATTGACTGACCGGATACTGAGTGAAATTTAATGCTATTGCGGCACTCATTATTCAAATTTTCTACATCGTTGCTCGCGGGAGCTATGCCCCATTGCTCTACACTTGCTGACAACGTGTTAAATTATTCATCGTTGACGTCTTCCTACTGACTTCGTCAGATGAGCAGAATCGTTTGTCTATTGGAAATTATTTTCTTCATCGATTACCGATACAGTCAAAGTTCCACTTTGAGACATATTGAAGAAATTCTTCTACGAAGGCCAGGGATTGTACGGTATACTATACAAGGTGACGGAAACGCGTTCAACAGTTCAATAAACGTTCAATATAACATTTATAGAAAGCACTTAGAAATATGCTATTTTACTCTCTGTACTAAATCCCACTTGAACTATTGACATAATCGTCCGTCCCTGATTCCCTTTAAACCAGCTACGGGAAAATAAAACAAACCTTGACTATAAAAGTTAGTTTAAACTATTCAAGGATGGCTATAGTGTAATTCCATTAAACGTTTAGTCTCTGCTAACAAATTGTTCAAAAAAGTATTTCTAATCGAGCGTTTGAGAAAATATAGACAGGTATAATACGAAGTTTTTTGGTTTAATGTCGAGGATTCCCGTGTGCTCCCTCTAACCAAGGATTTGCTTTGAAGAGCTCTTTTGCTTTCTGTTTGCTTTCTTCTCTTTACGTTGTTGTTTCTTTTGCTTTTTTCCCTCCAACTTTTGCTTGCGTTTCTCTTGTTTTCCCCTTTTCTTCTCTTGTTCTCCTCGTTTCTCTCCTTGTTTTTGTTGTTTCCATTTTTTTCCCTGTTTCTGTTTCTTCTGTTTCTTTTTCTGCTGTTTTTTTGCTTTAGCCTTTTCTTTTCTCTCTTTCTTTTCTTTTCGCTCCTGCTTTTTCATTTTTCGTGCCTGAATCTTCAGTGCGTGTTTTTGGCAACACTCCTTGACGTTGTTTGCGAACGTCTGGCATCTTTCCATTCCCTTCTGTATTCGTTTGGGCAGTTCCACTGGTTTTGAAGTGTTGTTGAGGTCACAGGAGCCGTTACGTTTCGTGGCCAAAGCAACACCAACTGCACAGCAAGTTACTGGAGTTGCTATCGGCCTTTTCTTTTCTACAAGGAAGATAAAATTAGTTTAGTATCTCGATGAGTTGTTTCTTTGTCTGTCTGTCTGTCACATAAGGCAACCGTGAACTACTTCTAACTTTTACTAGTCTCGATCTGAACTTTTCTGCTACTTGTAGTAATTTACGTTTTTTTCGTTTTACAGCTGTGTTTGGATCGCAATGCAAGCAAGAAGGTAATATAAAGAGTTGATTGTAGCCGCTATAGTTGTGATGCGATTAACTTATTCCTACGCAGACAGTATGAAGCCTTCAATCTAGTTTTTCTCAAAGATAGAAAAGTTACTTTTTAGTTGTAGAGGGTCCATATAAATGGCATGATCAAATGTTACTTTAGAAACTTAATTATATGCAGAAAAGAGTTGCTTCAGCAAGTAGAACCGCAATATCGGAGACTTTGCGCATAAGCTCATATCATCCTTCCGTTGTTTGGGCTATGGGCTATTCCAGCTCGCACAACAAAGACAAAGTTGTTGAATTATGTAATCGTACAAAGGTAAAATTGAGACGGTTTACATAGAGCAGAGGTTTGTCGACGGGAAATATTGAAAGGTCAAGCTTTATTCAATACATTGTCAATCTACACTCGATGCTGTGAGCATAGATAAGCTTCTCTCAGGAGTACTCTGGTATAGTGAGATAAATGCAACTCAGCTAGAATTTACAATTCACGACGCAAAACATAATGCCACACTTCAGCCCAGTCTTACTAAAACTTGAAGTTACCGAAAGGTGTCATGCTGTTCTGGCTATTAAACAATGCTCTATTTGTTAACACATTGATGGCAGAAGTTACTTGGTTTATAGATAGACAAATACAATCTTTTCAACACCGTCCTGTTCGGAAATGGCCAGCTTAATTAGTTAGAGCCGCCTGTGGTGCAGAAACCGGTTCTTTCTATACGAACTTCGTTCGCTTTGGTGAAGAAACCTGTTCTTTCTACACGAACTGTGCTGCTGGGAAAACTGGCTGTCTCGCATAGACATGAAAAAATTTTTTTCATGCCATGATAAGTGGATACTTTTAAGGACAGCGACATCTTCTACACGAGTTCAAATCCCGCTCGAGAAAAAGAATTGTTCCTCTTTCGCTTGATAGTGTCACAGTCTGTCAGTCAAACTTGTTTTTCAAACATGTTCCCACCCGAGTTCTTACCCTTTTTCGCTTTTCCTCTTTGCTCAGTTTTGAATCTCATATTGTTAATGCATTTTTGATTGCCATGTTTGCTTGGGTAGTTTGAGCATTCAAGCGGTGTGGGCCATTGGACGCCGAATCTCGCAGCAAACGCAGGACAATCCCCGACGGCTCTCTCGCAAAATTCACGACAAGGTGGAATCACGGATTGCTTGGAAGCGCACTGTGGAACATACACTGAACATAAGAATGGCATTGCGTTGATCCTAGTGCAGTTAAGCTGAGCTAGAATTGGCAGAAAACGACTCAAATTCTTCGTTTCGTCTTGCGTGGTAATTTTCGTGAATGGATTCGGGAATCTCGTTCGCTGATAGCCCAAATTTTGGCATTCTGTAATCACGACCTTCTGACACTTCCCTCTTTTCTGCTTTCGGCGAGCTTCAGTCGTAGAAGAACAAGCAAGCAACAGAGCAATTGCCAGCCAGAAATGCGCCATTTTCTACAAGAGAGAACAATTCTTCCCTGTGTTATCACCCTCCGTCGTGCGTGCAAACTGCACAAAACCTTCGAGACGTGTATGGTGTTTAATATATACGAAGTGCCATTCAGGAAATGCTCGATATTTGTGTGAACCAATGATATCCCTGCTTTGGCTCATGTTTAGACAAAGTGTCTTGTTACAATTTGCTTTTCAGTAAAGCTGCATCCAGCTGGGGACTGCTGAGGTTGTCAAAAAACTGGACTTTATACAGGCTTGTTCCGGACAACGCCAAAACATTGTACTTGTGAAAGAAAGAAGGCACTAAAAAGGCGTCTTCTTCAAATTTTCATTGGTGTACAAATTTGCGAAAACATGAACAAACAGATACAACAATTGGAACAAAGATTTCCACGAAGTCTCCAAGGCAGCTAAAACTTTTCACTATTTACCGCGATGACATGAATGCATGTTTGCCTACAGTGCTACCTATTGTGCATGCCTAATTTTGTGGGTTATTAGAAGCGTAATAATATATGTTTTAAAATATTAGCGATATATAGAACACTGCTTCAAACAGGCCGTTTAGTCGACGTCATCCCCTCTGCACACACGTGACAAGTCATACATTTTCAGAAGCGAAAAAGCCCAACAAACACAGATGTGTATGCAACTTCCTTGGAGATTTTGTTGCTATTCGGACAACAACAAAACTGGCAATATCTTGCCCGTCATGAAAGAATGACGTTGGTGGGGCCAGTCGCTGCTGTTGAGAAACATGGCGTTGCATGAGGCACTCCTTAAATATTTCCCATGATATTTCCGTTCCGTCACCCTTGACTTCAGCTTTGTTAATTGGCTTTGTGGCTGTGAGTGCAAACGGTCTCCTCCCCTTAAACCGCCACCTTGTGAAGACTGCAGTCGTATATGCATGCGGTGCCAACCGACATGGTAGAGCAAACCATGTAAGAATGGTCGAGGTTGTCAGGGACTTATGGAAATCTCAGTATCAAGGGATTTTCGGGCATAACAGGATCGCGAGCATAACAGGATCGCTGACTTCCGAATGATTTCATTAGTGCGATTGCATTGCATTGTCTAAAATAATATTGTGATGGTAATCGATAAATTTGGTAAACATCGCATTTCACTTTGGGTGTCAGCAGGTGAAAAAGAAATTTTTGAATTTCCGCCCACTATGGCTCAATAAGAATTTTCCGCTTCAAATGTTGTTTAAATGTTTTTCATAGTTTGCGCGCTGTCGCTTTCATTCAATTTTTTTCAAAATACGGTAGTTTAGTATGATGAGGGTCATTTAGTGTACATGGATGGAGGTCATTTGGTATTACATGGATGTTAGCTCTGCAGCAGTCCCGTGGTTACCTAATGTCAGCCTAGTGTGAGTCATGTTGTCCTTCGGAAACATGTATGATATAAATACACCAAAATAACACCAAATGCTATAATGGGGCTCCATCATTTCGGATTACCATAATAAGCTGGAGGTATCGTTCGGAGATTGGGCCAGGAAAGTCTTTGTTCTCCTGAACGACAGCATTGTGTTGCGAGGCCAGGCGATTAAAAAACTAAATAGAATTATTCAGTCTCAGGCTTGTTTCAAAACAGATTTTTTTTAAAACTTGTACAACTTAAATAATTTTTACATCCTTAAAACCGTGAATATATACATATACCTCAGTTATTGAATTATATTTGAAATTTAAAACTTGAGCAGGATTTCCACTGATGTTCCTAACTGTAACGGCGAGTCACGATAGCTCTGAACAGCCAAAAGACGATTTTAAGTTGACAGTAAACTTAGGAGAAATTACAAATATAATCTGTTGATAATCTCTTTACTCTGAGTTTAGCTGGTTTTGAACTGTTTGAATTTAGACCGGATACCGTGACTCTATCTATAAGACGGTTACAACTACGGATCACTGGAAACCAGGCTCTGTGAATCTATTTTTTGCCAACAATGCACTATTTGCTTCACTTGTGCTATTTCCTGTTGTTTCAGCTTAATCCACTTGTATGCCAGAATGTCAAGTGTGGAATCTGCCTCATTGTACCCTTTATGAAACGTCTTTCAAATTCAGCGAAAATAGCAAAAGGTATTTCATCACTCTATCAGTTTTCTACATCCGAAATGTGCATCACTAGTTAGGAATACTATATTGGTCAATTTCAGTATAAACATCGTAAGTTAGCCACATTGTAGGCTTTAACTTTTTGTAAGCTACGTTTCGGAGTTTTTAATGTACAAAAATAACCAGCTTATTGATAGTGTTTACTGAAGTTCACTTGTGATAAAAATGGTAAATTTCTTTAACCTTATTATATGTCGTATGGAGCGCAACAGAACTGACCCGAAGGACAGTTGTATTTGCCTACTATGTACTTCTTTGGACCACAGTTGCCCCCTTCCCGGCATACTTTTGGCTCATCGCAATACTTCTTCACGGGCGGTCGGTTCGTGACGAGACTGAAACTAAAGATTCTGTGCGTACGAGACTTGTTGACCTTTTTCTTGATGGTTGCATTTTTACTGCCGAGTTCACTGTGGCCTTTAGTCGATGGTTTCTCAGCCTTTGGTATGGGGGTACAGGCTAAAAATACCAATAATTCATTGATTAAGATCAAAGATTTATGCGTTTTTGCTCGCAAAGACTCAGTTTTCCTTTTGGGAAAAGTCAGTAGACACTTTAATGCTTTCAACAAAGTGAATTTACCTTCAACGTTCAGCTCAACTACGACAGTCAAAACGGCGATAAATAGCACCAACGATAACTTCATTTTCTCTGTTAAAAATGGTTTTGGTTGTCTTCAAAAACTGTTTTTTTCGTATCTTGTATACCTCTTCGGACGTTGACTGGCAACTGTAGATCGATACAGTAAAGGTACGGTTTCTATATCTCCTCTGGATTACTGCACAGCTCGTTTTTCTGCTCAGCGCCTTCTCGTTCTCTTCACCGATGATTTCTGATACTCTGAAGCTGGCCAACTGCTCTATTTATACACCAATTCCTCTCGTGACTCGCTCTTGAGTGCCTCTCAAGTGCACGCAAATTTGACTACGTATTAGCACCGCCCCAAATATGGCTTAAGCGATTTCTAGACTTCAATGAGCATCAACTTCCGTCCTATAACGGTTTTCCGCATTTGTTGCAAGAAGGTTCTTTTTGTTCCCACGATGAGTAGCTCACGATGAGGCATAAAGCTAATTCAAACAAATAGGAATTTTATGGTTCTCACATACCGTAGATGTTGTATATTTATATCACATGCAAGCAAAGAAAACGTTTTTAATTTAAACACAACACATTGTTTCACCACAAGCATCAGTGGACGGCAAGGTGATGCCAATGGTTCATTTTTAATGGGAAACGATGATGTTGATTTTTTTTTCATTGAGTACGTAGTATACAACTTTTGTATATGTATATGTGGGAAAAAACACGTTGAGAAGAAGTTTGATCTTTGGTTGCTATTACAAAGATCATGAAAACTTCTGAATTTGACTATCATCATATCTATGACTATCATTTGCTGTCTTGTGTGGGTTGGACTAAACCCATGAACAAAACATGACAGGCAAAAATATGTGGAGACAATCCAGTTTTGGCAACAACAAATGTATGGCATCTGAAACAACCCGTTTGACTGGTTTGAAATGGATTGAAGAGTTGGCAAAGGAATTAGGATGAGAAAAAAATTTAAACTTGGTCAAGAAAAGACTGCGCCAATTATTTATCTTTCTACAGTAAAACTGCTCTCAATTTTTGTAAGGTTTATCACTAGAAACGTATTACGCTTGTGAGGTTTCATCATTGTCTCAATGCAATGCGGAACAATCATTCGACGCTCTTTGCTAGCCAAAGTATGGAAAATTAGCCTTACGAAGTCGTTGTCTTTCAGAAAAAGGAAATTGAACGTTGCTGTTGAATATTGGTTTGTATTTGTATCAGTATCGCCTTCTTCCTGGGTATGACTAGGTTTTAGTAAGCCGCCTCTCGAGCCGCCTCTCAGGGCAGCGAAGGTCAGATCAACAAATTCAAAAGTTTATACCCCTTACATGATAGCTACATACGAGCTAGCAAATCAAACTTAATTAAAAAATGAACATAATTTTTCACTGCAAGTTGACGACAATCTATTGATGTCTAATAAACTCATTGCATGAATGAGAAATCTGTATTCTATCTTTTTTGGCTTTACCTGTCGTGAGAATGCAAAGTCAAAGTGATGATCTAATTATTCGCCACTTGAGAAGCTGGCACACACCCATGCATGCATTTACGAGTGCAGAGGAAAGTGCCAGATGATTGAATTCTAGCCTCTATATTGTAATTGTGATCTTCTCACGCGACACATGCGTGAAAAATGTATGGTTCTTCGATCGTTCATTGCATGAAGTAGGATTTGTCATTTTAGAACATATTTTCTATAATAAGATTCTTGTAGTTTTGCATGGTGAAAATAATATCAGTATTCGTTTTGAGGATACACCATGTATATTTATTA
>JAODVM010413988.1:0-10186 GCA_025400095.1 Phenganax marumi
AGATAGATATATATATAAAATATACAGTGTATTGAGTGTATGAATTTATAAGCCTGTTTCAAACCATTCCTCCAATTCCTGTTTCATTTCATCAGCAAGGTCCCTAAGATCTGTTTGACAGTCCTTAATTTCCCTAGCCTTCCACAAGAAGTCGCCATTGTCTTCACATCCAACGATGATGCATCCAGGTTCGAGTTCCACAGATTTGAATCAATTCTATCTTATATCTTTGCCATGTGCATTGAGCCTGGGGCAGGCCTTCTTCTCAGGTATTTGTTTACCAATCTCTGATGAAAATAGCTCTAATTGGGTAATAGCTAGATGTATATAAGAGGGAAACTTCCAGTCTGGGCACCATTGTAGTTGGGCCATAAGCATTAGCTCAACAATTGGCCTAAGAAGATCTAATACACCACACAAATCAAACACAAAATCACTCCCACAGAGCTTGTACCGCATTTCCTCTTTGTTGTGATGGTTTAAAAATGTTTCCACATCTCCTTCATAGCTGATTTCCAGACACTTTAGGCTTAGGTAGCTGCTGCTCATGAACCTCTGTGGTGCATATGCATTGGTTACACAAAATGGAAAATCTGCTTCCTTGGCCATTTCTTTGGCGATCGCATACATTTTATCATGACAAAATATTTGATGAAATAATGTGACTCATCCAAGAAAGTGCTTCACAAAGCTGTCCTCTTTGAACATAGAGAAGACCTTATCTAATAAGTGTGCAGGATCCCAATGACAATCCCACCACATACTCGCTAGTAAGATTTTCAAATCATCCTTACTCAGCCCGGAAGAAGACAGCATGTCAAAAATAGGCTTGTTCATTTCAGTAACGAATGGCTTATTTATATGTTGTTCGTCACTCACTTTTTCTTGCATTTGTAATAAACTTGAAACTTTGATAGTTAGGCATGTTTCCAAATTGTTATATATCGTTTTTGCTAGCTCGTCTCCTTTCCCACCAGTTCCATCAGAGTTTGTATAGACAGTATTCATGGCCACTGGAATAGCTTTCTTTTTCCCTTCTATGATGGGAGAAATCATTGTCACTTAGTTGGAAACTCTGTGATTAGTTGATTTATCTGCGCTGACGTAGTAATGTGGTGGTAGACCAGTATTTAGAAGATCTGTGTTCAAGTATTCCTTCGTTTCCCTGTCAATAAACTGACAAGCAACATCAATCATTTGGGGGAAAAAGGTTTCTGGAGTGCCCAAAGTGTCCAACATCAGCTCCTGTTTGATGTAACTCTGCTATTTTCATTTCATATTGAATTACCCCACATTTCGTTTGCACAACTCCAATAGCCGCCCCAAGCTGGTTTTTAATGGATATATGTTTGCGACTGTGTAATTTCGCTTGCTGTTTCATATGTTGTGATGAGTGCTGATGCGTCTTCGATGAGCCAGACAAACGTGCTAACATTCAGTGCTTCAAGCGATGGCATTCAGCACAGTTACCTTGGGATTGGCAAATTAGATTACATCGCAGATAGGATCAGTGACAAGATAAGTGGAATGCTCAATGAAAAGACTGATCTGTCAAAAAACAACATGGAATTGCATGGAATTTTGTGATTGGCAAATAAGTAGGCCTCTTTTCAGACTACAGTATTAACTAACCATTTGATCTTGGTGTAGCACTTGCATGTTTGTTTGAGTTACAAAAATTGGTTTTGTCATCTGATCCTGAAAGGTAAAGATACCAATCGTTAGATGAGATTGATTTTAACAATAGGCACCCTTCCGATACAGTTATTATTGAATGGTATGAATGTTAGAAAGTCAAAGTCTAATTCAGAGAATCTTGTCAAGACCATAAAAGGGAAAGAATGCTGCCTGATGGTGCTTGCAATATTATACAGTACTATTATAATATTTTGTATAAATATATTAATAATCCCCAGTGGTACCAGAACAACAAGTAAACTGTACACACTACAACAGTTCACACCACTACACCAGAATCGTTTAAAAATTTTTAATAATTATATACCATGTTTCTTTTAACACTTTTACACAAAATCTTTGAGCCAAAACCCTCCTCTTCTTCCCCATCATTGAAAAAAGCACAAGTATTTATAGCATGGCATGGCTCTTTGCAAATATTACAACTGTGTGTTCCAGTAGTTTCCCTCTTGCAAATTAAACCTTTATGTGACATTGCATCTAAATTAATACAAATTACAATTACTTAAGCTGTACTATAATGACCTCTCACTGCATTCTAATTAGTAATCACATTTATACCATCAATTATTGATATTTATATTGGATGTAAATTAGCATCTAAAAACATAGGCCTTTTTGCAAGAGGATTTCAGAAAATAGGCAGCAAGTAGTATAAATAACACTTACTGTTTTCTTCGTAAAGTTCCATTTGAGTAGACTATTTGTAAACTTTTTTGTCATTACTCATTTCCACGTATATCAAAATAAAGTACATGTTTAGCAGAAAACCAAATCGACATCGTATGACACAGTCACATGGCGACACTTGTAGGATATTTGTGGTCCTGGTGGTACATATATTGTTGTAGTAATGGTGCCTCTTATATCCACTATTTGCTCTCTCATTTCAATTCAATTATCAAGATATGAAGACAAATATAAGCAACTTCAAAATGATAAAACTTGTTTTGAATTTTGAAAGTATGCCCATTTATTGAACTACGTGTGCGGATTTCAATAAAATTATTATTTCTCGAAAATGTGCTGGTACTTTATAGATTTTTTCAAAATATATGTGTGGATTTTTTATGTTTTGACAAAAATGCACGGGTAGAAATTTGGCTGAAAAATATTGCGCAGGGAATTTGTTCCCGTGCGGACCAAACTTTGCAGCCTGGTGGTATTTGTACCATATGATTTGTACGCGATTAAACATGAAATACAACAAAAATAAAGCAAAGTTAAGATAATATCACTTACCTTCAGGTATGTTAAAGAATTGCAATAAAAGCTTCGAAAATATCCTTGTTTTGTACTGTGCAAACTGCGAAACAGAATTTTCTGACAGTTGAGATGAATGCATGATCATCAATTGTTCCTTACATTTACAATTGCCAAGAATGACATTAGTCTAGCAATCTGGACACGTTTCAGCTGTAACATAGTGAGCAGCCATGCATACGTGGGGCTACCCACAAAAAGCCACAACACATTGAAGATATAATATTTATTGAAAGAATGTGACATTTCTTCTTGACTTGAGACATCTGACTAATTTAATAGATATGTTACAAGTGAATGTATAAATAGTGAGATTAAGTTACTTACAAGCTAAGGTATCACATTACCATAGATAGATAGATAGGGTAAACAAGTACAAGGTGAGAAAAGACGTAAGGAAGTAAGTAAGGACACAATATATGTTACAAAACAGCAGCCAAAGGAAAGGATAATAGAAATAAAAAAGCTTGAGAGTAATAGAGCTGCCTTGGACACTAAGAAATGGTTTTAGTTTTGACATGAGAAAGCTTTTGTGGGCCATTAATTCGGATTGATTGGAGGAGGAAACGATGATGTTAGAGTCATCGAAAGAGGCAGGATGGTTAAAAACAGGGAGTGCAAAATTCAGAAACGTGGGTGAGAAAAAGTCCAAAGCAATCGAAATCTTCAGTGATGCAAGATTTTCACTCCATATGTGGCATTCTAATGTTCCAGAGCTCAAAAGCAAAAAACATAAACCAAATGGACCAGACACCATGGCCAACAAGCACCAAGTGTCTTTGTTATTGCAAAAATATCATTACAAATAGTAACATACCTCATAGTTGTTGGTGAGATCGTAATCAGAGCTGTGCCGACCAATATTTAATTGGGTGAGACACTAACAAACTTTTAGGCCCCTTCAATATTTGTTAACTTCTGGGCCCCCTCATACTTCATGCTCTTTTAACTTTCAGAAAACGTTTATAATTGCACATAATTAAAGTCAAGTCTTGGCAGTTTTGCAGTTATATCAATTTAATGTGTTTAATTCCAGCCCACACTTTTCAAGTTTTTGGAGATCCACCTTCTTGGCCAGACCTTTCTCACACGCTGGAAGCATTAGGGAATCAAGCCTCTTGTTGCCCATTGAATTTCTACAGCAAGACTTGACAAACTTGAGTTTACTGAAGCTTCTCTCATCTCTTAATACTACAGGAGCGGCGGTAAGCAAAAGCCTGTATGCTTTTGCAAGAAAGGGAAATAAGCCAATACGACTCTGATGAATTACTAGATCAGCAGCATATCTGTAGGTAACAACTGAATCTGAGATGCTGTGACATTTTGCATGTTCATGAAGGTATGCAATGAACATTTCAGATTCGACAAACACCAAGGGTGGGTGTGGGAGGTCATTTGGATAGATCTTGCAAAGTTCTTCAATTCGTTTATAGGACGGCACTTGTGTTGGGCAAAGACCGTTCGATAGAGGTTTAAATGCAGACTTTATATTTTCAGTTTTTTGTCATATCTCTGCAAGAAGGGTGTCTAGAACAAGAGCAAACTCTCTCCTATAAAACTTCGGCATTTCCATTTCTGCAGTGGTGCTTTGTCTTTCGTCAAGGCATCTTAGAAATACTTGGCTTTGCCTTTAAAATCTGAGAGAGCTATAAGGTTTAAAATCAAAAAGAGAGTTGCAACAGTTTCACTAGCAGTTTATGGGCTCAAAACAGACATGCATAACTTTATTAAACTGTGCCGTTAAGGGGCCCCAGCAATTCAGCCAGGCCCAGAGTGAGCCCTACAATAAGTGGACCCGACAGTTTGAGAAAACAGTAGAAAGAAAACAGCCACAAACAAAACTTTTTTGTTATAGTTATTTCAGTTTGTCACTGAAATACAGTTTCCAAATAAATTTGGGTCCTCTGTGGCATTTTTTTTTTGGGGGGGTTATACAACATTGCATTGCAATTGTACAGCGGACAATGTGAGCCAACCACAAGGCGCCAATTTTGAATTTCATTGCAAATTCACAATTTTTTCCTGGTTATATCATGGCATACGCTGGTCTGACAAGGAAACAAAAGCTGCTAGCTTGTGGATTGGGTATAAGTTTATTGATGTAGTACGAATATTGGAAAAGACATCCACATCATAGGTGGTGGTCTCATCCTTGGGCAACAGAAGGATGTCATCTGTCACAAGGTTTTGCCAACAATCTAGTCTTAGAACTTAGGATGATGGATGAAGAGAGCTTTCACAAGTTCTTTTGGCTAGTTGGTAATCTTAATCATAGACGCTTTCGATGACACACATACAGCAATGAGCCATGCTGTTAAATTCATTGTTATGTTTTAGAATGGACGTCAGTTTGTTTGACTAGCGTTTGGAAAAAATCAAACCTTATGTTAACAATAAGACAGTGCAAGATTGTATATCTGCACATGATAAATTGTGCGTCACTCTTCGTTTTCTTGCTTCAGGAGAGTCATACACGCAGTTGAACTACACCTTTCACATTTCTGTATCTTCAATTTCAGAGTTTATTCCAGAGATCCGTCAAGCTTTATATAACATTTTAGAAAAAGATTTCATAAGTTTACCCACAAGTATGTAAGACTGATAGTTTTCCTTTCCCAGGAAATCTGGGGCAGGGTATGTTTCCAGCTATTGCATATTTCATCTTAGGAGATGATGCATTTGCCCTGAGTGTGAACCTTATGAGGCCAAGCAGCAAAAGAGCTCGACAAAGTGCAAGAGAAGCGAAACGGAGCAAAAAAGATGAGAATCGAGATATTAGAAGAGTCTACAGTGATCCCATGTGAGGAGCATTGTGTTGGAAAGTGGATAACAGCCGCAAAAGAAATTTTGATCCACAATGGAATAAGTGCCAACAAGTTTGCGACAGCGATTTATAACACATTGAGAAGTGGTCGAGGAAAATATCAAAATGTATATGTCTACGGTCCAACAAATTGTGGGAAAACTTTTTGTTTTTCACTGCTAAAGAAAATTTATAGCTGTTTTGTGAATCCAGCTTCTGGCACCTTTGCTTGGTTGGGAATAAAAAATGCTGAGGTCGTTTCATTAAATGATTGTAATTGGAAGCAGAGTCTCATACCCTGGTGTGAATTGCTACAGCTGCTAGAAGGAGCTATTGATCATTTCTCTGCACCAAAGAACGTGATGATGCAAGATATTATACTGGATAAGGACATGCGTTTTTTTTGGAACTAGCAATGCACTTTCCTTGGATCTCTAGTTAAGCAATGTTACTGTTAACTATCTCAAAAAATGATTTATAAACAACCTTCCTAAAATGTACCTTGTATGAGCAATTGCCCTTAACTACACGAATGGTGTGCCAGATTTTATCTCTTGAAACACATTTAATGAAAAGTTATAAGCGTATTTTGGTGTAGACCGTGCTGTAAACCGTGGTGTATAAGCTGACACTGTATATTATGTTTACTTCCATCTTACACATTTTCACTTAAACTGTTTAGAATTAGTTTCGCAAGATGTGAAAAGCAGCATTTCATTTCTCTTTGCTCAGTTTGAGGTATTTGGTGATGAAGAACAAACATCTTCCATCTAACATTCATCACTTCAATATTAACGTGATCAATCGAGCCGCCCTTAATGAGCACTTGCGGTACAAAGTTTCAAAAGAAAACGCTGATAAACATGCACCAGGAAAAGCTTTGCAAGACTGGTCCATAGCTTGTTCTGCCTGTGTTGTTTGTTTTATGCTGTAGTTACATTTTTTAATGTTGGAACAAATATATCAGGATAGCAAGAAATGCCAAAAACTGGCAATTTTAAATGACAAGACTGTACAATTTTATAATCAATTGGAATGACATTAGCACAGATCTCAGTAATACATGCATAGCACCACCACCATACTGTTGCTTTGTCAATGTGAACTTTTAGATGACTGTTTTCTATAATTATTACAAAACAAGTCTGCAGCCTTTATACATTCACGGAACTTCATCACCGACTGTCTAGAATTTACTTGACTTTACTTGTGAATATTTGCTTCATTGACCAGTAATTTGTTTGATGTTAGTGCTCAGAAAGAAACTTAAACTTGTTTTGACATTACAATAGCATCCTCGCAAAATATAAAGTTCTCTCATCACGTGGTAAGTATTTTTATCTTGCTCACTCCTACAATAGCCTACTCGCACATGCACATTTGCGTTCTTGACCGAAAAAATCGGGTGTTCCGGGGTAAATACCTTTACATAACATGAAAAGCAAATATTATAAATTTACAACAAAGAAAATGATTTCTCGCCGCTGTAGCTGGAAAAAGGTCTATAGTGTGTTGCACCTAAGTCACAGTTACGTCACGAAATTTTACTGTCTGCCATCTTGGGGGAGTGAAGAGACCTGCTGTGAGATAGTTTACTATTATATCTTCCAACTTTTTTTCTTAATTTATTGCATTATGCCGAAATTTTGCTTGGTTTTATACTGTTCCAACGGCAAGTCAAAGCGAAAGGATCGTTCTTTTTGTCGAGTGCCCAAAATTGTACCAAAGCAAGGTGAAGAAATCGAGATTTTGTCAACTGAACGTAGATGAAGGTTGCCCATAAGCCGTGACGACCTTGGGGCAAAATTACTACAACGTTTATAAAGTATATACTATATATAGAGTATATACTACGACGGTTATAGTGTTTCGTGGCTGAAGGTTTGTTGTGATGTGGCGAGGTTGATACGAGATTCACAACATCAACATATAGGAACAGCACAAACACGGATACCGTTCCTTGATAAGAGAATATTACATAAACTATTGCACAAGATTTTTACAGAGCTAAAAGCGAATGATGTTTTAAGAAGATGGAAATGTGTTTTCCAGTTGTTTTACCTTTGGTACATGATGAAGAAAGACTTGTATAGCTCATACATTTGATAAAAAAGACAATCAGATTTAGAAACATTTTTTAACTATGAAGGAGTTTATTAAACCAGATGGAATTGATATAATCTATTATAATAGAGTGTTTAGTAATATTAAACCACTGATATTTGTTGAAAGTTCTTTAGTTCATAAAAAAGAAAAACAAGTTGTAACAAAAATGGGAAATGCATGAAAGTGTTTGGTTTTGTCATGCCGACCTGAACATTCCCACTTTCACAAAGGGATAAGAACAAACTTGATCCTGTTGATGTAGAGGAGACAAGAAAAATTGCAACAGTGAGGATGCACATTGAAAGAATTGTTGGAACATTAAGACAGAAATACACCATCCTTCAATGAATTTTACCAACAGATTATCTTGTCTGTAGATCTGGTGAATCCGTCCCTCTCATAGACAGAATGATAAACCAATCAAATAAATGTAGAAAATTTTCTTGTGAAATAGTATGGGTACCACAAAACGTTTTCAGAAGACCTTAACAATCCATTTCCAGTTACCTAGGGTCTTGTGAACTTTAAAACTTTTTATAGAGCACCTTGCTGAGATGTGCAAGTGTTGAACCCTCTAATTTGAGCACCATATCACCACACGCACCTCACTTTTGTGTATGTAGAGGAGCTTGAATGCTTAGCCAAATATTCACAAAAAAATAAAGTAAAGGGATTGTACCCTGAATTATTATCCTTTTTGTATGTAATGTATTTTTTCTTGCCTCCTGTTTCTTGGTGCAAGGAAATTTTGTTGGAATAAAGGATTTTCAGAAACTATGGAAGGATTTTGGACGAGACAGTTGTGGAAGCACTGCTGTTGACATTGTTAATAGCACTATTAAATACTCATTAATAAACAATGTGGACTTTGAATGCGAAAATCAGCAAAAATCGGCCCCTGAATGCTGGTTATGAAACCGGAGATCATTTGGTTGTAGGCTTGCAAACTTTTACAGTTCTTAAATTGTTCTTTCATGTAAGAACTAGTCTGCAAAACCAAATACGATACGACATCAACAGCTTTTACAGAAGGAAGGCATTCCGTACTTTACTTTTCGTCCGGAATTAGAAGAGGATCAACACCAACACACGATATTTTATCAATATAATGCTTCTTTACAATACTTGCAAGTGATTTTGCATAATTAGATAAAGGAAACTCATGAATAAATCATTTTTCTGAAGTGTTTTGAGACAGTATTTCCGCATAAGCAGCCGCCATGTTGGTTCTTTACTCCCCCACAATGGCGGACGATAAAACTGTGACGTCATGTGCAAACACACTATATAGTATTTGAAAAACACATCTCAAATTGCCTAAAGAATTTTGAAAGCACTGACAAAGTACTAAATCATTGCAAAAATAGATCATATACACCCCCCAGAAAGTTTACACTATCTATGAGTCACTCATTTGAATTTTCACCCCTCATCACAATACTGCAAAGTTTCAAAGAATCTTTGCACTAAAAATAGTATGATTAAGTTTGTTAATATTTTACTTTAACAGTCTACACTTCAAAGTTTGAAAATCTTTCAAGTCTTTTATTACTTTTCTCTAAACATTACAAGTAAACAAAGAACAGACAAAGCAGAATAGTTCTACGCTTGGACAGATCTTAGATGTACAAAAATTGTACAATAATCAACAATCTTAAGTGTTAAGCCTGGATAACTAACACTTCTATAATTAGGTCAGAGTATAAACATGTGTCAATATTTCACTCTTAGTCCTTTACATTTCACAACAGCTTCGATGCGCTTCGGCATACTTAGTATAAGTTTACTAATATAGCTTATTGGAATGTTTTGTAATGTTTTAAAGACTCTGCATTTAAATTCTTGCCAAGATTCTTTATAGATGCTTTCAGTGGTGGCTTGCTTTTGTAGTTGTTTCTTTATGATGTGAAATAGCTTTTCAATGGGATTCAGATCGGCAACTGGGATGGGATAGCAAAACGTGTAGCACCAACATTACTTATTGCCTTCTTAGCAACCTTACTCATCTGGGAGGGATCGTTATCCATTACAAACCATTTCTTTGCAGTTTCACCTGTGAAAAGCGAGGGGAAATTTTCTTGCACAAAATTACTTAAGAATTCTCCACTCAAGCACTCATATTCCTTAGCAAGAATTATCCCTCAGTTATAGGCAATTGCAACCAGTAAATGTAGTGTCTTTCCATTTGCCATATCTTTTTAACCTTTCGCTGAGGGGGACATTGGGATTTGCGGTGTTGCGGTATCGGCCTATTTTTGAAGCGGTATTGCGGTGTACAAAATTGTAGGTTACGGTGCTGCGGTGAACATAAAGCCT
>JAODVM010413999.1:0-10185 GCA_025400095.1 Phenganax marumi
CGAAGGTCCGGGTTAACGGACCGAAAGCTTTGCAATAATAAATATACGTGGTGTATCCACAAACTGATGCTTATAATTAACTATTAGTTAAAATTATAACGTTGGTTAAAACTAACTATATTTTATAGTAACAAAGTCTTTAAACTGTTCGGACATTATCGGTAAAAGTTCCGGATTATTATTACGAAGATCATAGTTGTGGGTTCAGTCAAGTCGACCGGGTTTAATTATTGCAGTTAATGGATTGCGAGGTGGATCTTGTTCTCACAGTCCTGATTAGTCTCTCACAAGCTTCGTCTCTTCTTATACCTAGTGGTTTAATGTTGCTTTCATGTAGCGCTTCCTCATACGATAATGCAGGGAACACAATACTCAACACTCTTTTTTGCACAACTCAATAAGCTCTGCCAGAGACTTAAGCAGGGTAAACCATACTGGGGAAGCATATTCCAATTGGGATCTTACAACAGTACAATTAATTTGAATGATGTCTAGAGGGCTGAGTCCAGCTTTCTTTAATAAGCGTAAAGCATAGATACGTGAAATCACTTTCTTCAAGATTTTATCCACATGAATATCCCACGAGAAGGTATCAGACAACCACACACCTAATAACTTGAAATAGGGAACTCTTTCCACCACATCACCGTCCACGTAGATCGCATTGTGGGCCAATTTATACTGGAGAAACATGACAACCATTTCTTTGCATTTTTTTGGGTTTAGTTTCATTCCTCGTTCTTTGGCATAATCAGATATATTGTTAGTGTTGGTTGGGAGAACACTGGCGGAGCATTGCGGGATATTTCCAGAGCAGTGGTGTCATCCACAAATTTGACTCTTCTGGGCCAGTTACTGAGGAGCAGATTGACCAGTACTGCAAAAAGCAGAGGACCAAGTTTTCTTCCCTGGAGTAAGCCACCATTTGTCTGTCTCCACGACGAGTACGAGTTGTCGATTCGTACACACTGTTCACGGTTGCTAAGAAAGGCCCTAATCCACCTCACGATAACAGGATGTGCGCGAAACTTTTCCAGCTTGCGTATAATAACAATATCATCCACCAGGTCAAATGCTTTTTTAAAGTCTGTGAAAAACGATCTAGCAGCTGGACCATTTACAAAAGCAGATATGATACAGTGGATGAGGTATGTTAGTGCGTGGGTCGTGGATTTTCCTGGTAATGCAAACTGTTTTATATCAAGTTTATCCTCAATTTGAGAGAATAACTTTGCGAAGGTGAATCCCTTCATAACCTTAGAAATCTGTGGTGTTGAGGATATAGGTCTCAGATCTTTTTCCACGATGTGCAGTATCAAGACTTTAGGTATTGAGATTACAGTTGAACATTTGAGACTAGTTGGGAATATGCCTTGAATCATAGATGAATCATAGATGTCACTAACAATTAGGCCAAGTTCGTATGCAAATACTTTTAAAATTTTATTTGGTAACTTATCCGGACCCAGGCTTTTATTGATTCTGATGTTGGGCAGCACGTTATACACTTGTTTAGTGCCAACAAGGTATTCATTCGGTACCGCAAGGTTCGGGTGATCACCCTGAAGAGGTAAAGGAGAAAAATGTGATGTAAGACTGGTGAGGAAACTGTTAGAAACTTCGGCCAATTCATTACACTTGGAAACGTCGCTAGAAAGTAATTGATTATACCAGCAGCTCTTGGAGGACAAACCACCTATTGACTTAATCTCTTTCCACCATCTCGAGGGATTAGACGTTTTAAGTTTTCCACTGATTGGGTATAGTATTTAAATCACGCTGATTTAGTCGAGTGTTGGACTTTATTTCGCCAAAGTTTATATACACTAGAATTTCTCCCATAATGGTGGAAAGCCCTTTGTCATTTAATAATTAGCTTTTTTATTGAGGATGTCATCCACAGTTTGTCACACTTTCTTGCTTCTATTTTTTTTAGGGGGAGTAAGAGGTCAATCATTTCTCTCACTACATCATTGAGTTTTTCGTATTTAGCATCACACAAATGTGTGTTAAAAACGTCTGACCAGTCGAAGGAAGTTATCCAGTGGCCAAAAGGTCGTAATGAACTGTCCCTAAGATTCTGTTTCCATACCTTGGTTTTGTCAGGGTTTACAGAGGAAATTTGGGATTTTAAATACACCATATTATGGTTGCTATTTCCTAAAGGTGGAAACTGGATTGACTCGTACTGACTGCCTTTACGGTTAGTTAGACACCAGTCTAGGATTACATTCTCTCTAGTGGGAACTTTAACTATCTGAGAAAGTCCGGCAGATCTCTGAATGTATTTTGCGTTAAAACCTGTACTCTTATAATTAAAGTCTCCGATTACCAGAACAAGACCATCAAGGTGTGATTGCATGAAAGTGTTAACGTTGGTTTGAGTATGGAATATAGAATTGTATTTTCTGTATGGCCAGCGGATGTGGAGTGGTAAATCACAGCCACCAATAAAACTGAAACAAGGCAAGGGAGCCATTTGGGTCTAGCGAGTAACCACATGGAGTCTATTGCAGGGTGTTCAAAAGCAGACAAACGTTGGCAGTAGATAGTGTTATTTACAAAAATACAAACTCCAGCACTGCTGGAATGTGAACGCTCATTTCTAATAATATTAAAATTAGGAAGGGATATAGCGGCATCAGGAATCATTGGAGAGAGCCAAGTCTCAGTAATGGTCGCAATGTCAATGTCGTTGGTAGAGACAACAGCACTAACCTCATTTATCTTATGGGCTAATGACAGCACATTGGAAATAAGGAGGTTAGGTATCCTACGGCTGTCAACTTTAAGGGACTCCTTAGGATCCCCTCTTCATAATGGGGGGAGGGGGGGGGCTTGTAGGAATTTCCATCAATGGTGGAGGGTATTGCAGATAGTTCATGCAAGGATGCAAAAGTTGTAAACTCATATTGTTGGATGGAAGAGATGATGGGGGAGATCCTATTGGTTACTGAATGTACGGGTAGTTCATGTGCAACCGAAAAAAACAGGGGGCTCAGTCTTGGTGGGAAACCTGTTTAAAGGAATGGCATGTGGTTCATAGCAGGAGATGGTGTACTGTATGATTGAAAAGATTTAGTAGGTCGATGAGCGTCTAACCAATGACAAAAATCGCACGTTGGGCCTTTTAAATAATGTCCTTGTCTATGCAGAAAAGGGCAAGGTACAAAATGTTTCGGGTTGAGAGGAATATTAGGCACACTGTGTGACTGAGTACGTGGATTAACAGTGTTATTTCTGGATAGAATAGCTGCAGTGGTTTCATCCGTTTCATTGGTATGCACTTTGAATTGGCCTGAACTTGTACAGGAATGCTTTTTGACAGGAGTGTTTTTGATGGGAATGTTTTGGTATAGTGTTGCCTCGATTATTCTCAAGATTGATCTCTTTTATTCCTGTGGGATTACTTAGTTCATCCAATGCAGAATCATTACCTTCGGATTCACAAGCTTCTTGAGTATTAACTTGATTCCGAAATTTGGTCAGATTCTTTATCTTAAAGGGCACTGATTTTCATTTGCAAATCATTTATAATCCTCTTTTCTTGATCTAAATCTTTTCTAAGACAATCTTTCTCCTTTTGGCATAAGTTGTTGTTACAGTACAAATTTTCAACTTTATTTTGTTTTGAAATGAATTAACTTCCCCTTCGATTCGCATGACTTGCTGAACTAGATCACTACAATGGCATCTTGAATTTACTTCAATTTCAGAGCTAGCATTTGTTGTATTTGGTCCGATTATTTCAGTAGGATGCTTATTGCTGTGGTTGTGTGTGATATCGTCCGGCTCTTCTCCCAAAGCAGTCAAGAGGCCTTCAAGAGAAACACTATTTGAAACTAGGTCTACTTTGTCAACTTTGCCATGCAGCTTGCCATTTTGGCAGCCAACAGAGCTCGAAGTTTTCAATTTCTTCAATAGGTATTGCCTCTCATCGTCATGAACTATCACAAGCTTCTTACTCTTACCATACCGCTTTATTCAGCATTCTACGTCCCTAAAAAGCTTTACCTCTCCACCGGGAGACGACCGTTTGCCATTTAGTTTTAAGGACCGTTCGTACAAACACCTTAGGATCTTCTAGACAGCCATTTCAAGCGAACTCATCGCCTTTCAGAGTTTAATTAGCTTCCTTAGGTTGTGTCAATGCTTTTGAAGCATTTTGATCGCACAAGGTTTGAGAAAAGATAAAAAAGTCATCGATATGGACAGAGCCATTTAATTGAGGTCGATCCATGCCCGCCATTCAAAGTCAAGCATCGTGATTTGTATTTTATGTTGGCTAATTGAATGTGCTCATCCTAAAATTACTTGACATCTTGCAAAATCATTTGTTATTGTTAAGTGCTCGTGTGAATATTGTCAAATAATGGACCAAAAGGCAGAGTGTGCGTGCTGCCATGAAATTCCTCAGGTTGCAAGTAGAAACAAAGAAGTTTTTGAGCGCGAAAATTCGACCGTAACGTATAATTGCAAACTGATAATTTAGGGTGTCTCTGTTTACATTGATAGGTTTCGCAGGGAGTTTGGTATCACCAGTGTAAGCAGCAATATGCAAGTCATCCAGTGGACCATACACGTCAAACCAAAAATTTTTTGACGTGTTCCTCACCGAAAGCTGGTTCATAGGCATTGGGGTATTTTGGAAAATAGATACGAGTTGGCTTCTATCTTGTGCCATTGGCTGTATTTCTGCACATTTCCCTCCACTATTCAATGAAGATAATTTTGAGTTTTTGAGATTTTCAGTGATTATTTCAAATGCAATTCATGTTCTTCAGTTATTTTGGAATGGTAGAATTGAAATGGCAATTGAAAACTACAAGTCAGGATGTTTCATCTTCTATGTCAAGTTGTTCACCCCTTAAATCGATGGAATCTCGTCTCGGTTCGAATTGATAATCCAGGATTGCACTGTTACATAAACATTGCTATCAAATTTATTTAAACTCTCGCCTGAAGTACCATAATTGGTTGAACTAGACGATTTGTTATGTGTTTTGTTGATAATCACGATGAATGCTAGAAAACCACTGTACATTCAAGCACAACCAAATATCCTGAAGCATTGAGAAGATGAGGGAGCTGATCCAATATCCTGAAGCACTCGAAAATGAGGGTTCTGACCGAATCCAAGAAACACGTTACACAGTGCTATGATATGATTGAAGTGGGAAGTAGCCTTAGCTTATTTTGGAACTGGAGTTCCCTTTTGACACTTTTCATATATGTGCAGTTTTTGTTACAATGGACCTTTAACCTTATCGACAATATTTCAAAAAATTTTGAATTCGGAAAATCTTTTACCACAGCCTGAAAGAGTATTCTGAATTTAGTAAAACTGCCAAGTTTGGTAGCAAAATATGTTAAATTAAGGAAACTATTGCTTGGCGAAGTTGGCAAACTTTGTACGTTTTTCTATTACGTGCAAGAAATTAATACCCATTTTCTTGAATGGGAGTAGTTTGAAAAGGAGGGCTTCTTCACCATTTTTTATACCTGCTCAAATCAGACGTCCGTTGTGGTTGCTGCGTGATTAGTGGCATAAGCGCCATTGTGGTTGCTACGCGATTAGTCGCGTTTGTGTTTGCCTGTTCTCATATAATAAAAACACCGTTTTTTTTATTTAATAAAAAGATGAAACACAAATGAAACTGAATCAATTTATATTGTTTTCTCATATAGTAAAAGGAGACATGAGTCAAAATCAAATTAATAAGGAGTTGAATGCTTTTAAAAAATAATATTTTTGCATTAAATAAAGACGGGATGAATATAAACTTACTAATAGTAAAAAATATCTGGAAATGATGAACTAAAAAAACTTAATATTAAATCTAAACCAGGAAAGACAAAGACAAGTTTATATAATTACCTAGATGAAGCAAAGAAGCTCTTTTATGAAAAAAATTATGATTTAGGGCTTAATAGAGAAAAAAGCGAGATGAACCAAGAGAGTTTCGAAGTGAAAATAAGCTGAAACATGACATTGAACTTTGGAAACAAACTAAGAAAAATGCTATACAAGAGCAAGAAACACTAAAATCTATAAGAAAAAGAGAAATTTTCAATATGCAGAAATTTGTAAAAATATGTGACAGTTACGAGTACATGAGTCAAGGAGCAAATAGACAGAAAATTAAACCTATCAAGTTTAAGCTTAAGAAAACAGCGATGAAAAATAATGTACAACTTTATGTTACTGATGGAAATGAAGAAAAAAACATTACACAATTTTTCAAGATGCAAAATACTTTGTATTAAAGTTAGTTAGGGAAACACCTGTTACTCATAAGATTAAACTTGTTCTAAATTGTAAAATGCTTAAGAATGATCCTGCTACAGAGGACAAAATGATAGATGAGGTGCATTTTTATAGTAATCAAGAAATTATACTATAAGGAACTAATCTAGAACAAATTTATGAAAAAAATAATACAAAAAGTAATAGAGTCATTCTCACAATATCAAAAGAAAGGATCAGGATGGGAACTTGAGCACATTATTACTCTTGAAATAATAGCAAGTAAGTACAATCCAATCAAGGGATCTTCATAATGTAACAACCCCAAAATGGATAGCAGATAAGAAAGCAGTTATAAATCCAGAGAATTCAGACCAAGAGTGTTTAAAATGGGTAGTGACAATTGGGAGGTTTACAAATAATGATAAGGCTCATCCTCAAAGAATTACAAAGTTTTTAAGAGACAAATCAAATACACTGAACTTTAGAAATATTAAGTTTGCAACCTTAATTACAGAGATTGATAAGTTTGAAAAACAAAGTCCAGATATATACATTAAAGTGCTACTGAAGTGAAATTTTGACCCCTCATTTTTTTAGCTTAGCTGAAAGTCTACAGGCTTAGAAACATTTTGATATACGTATGAGCATTTCCCGTTCAGTATAAGTCAGCTAATTTTGCCACTGAACATCGACCTCAGATGGAAACTTTTCAAGCCACCATTTTGATACCTTGTGACTTCATTAGCGAAACACATCTTGCTTATGTTGTTAGAGTTTACACAACAAATCAAAATAGTTCACTGTGTTTTTTCAATTTCCGAGCCGAAAGGTACTTTTTTCTTCACAAAATTTTATAAGGATAATAGCGCAAGTATTTTTAATACAAATGTCTGCAAATGGATCATCTGACGACGATATACTGTCGGAAAATTCGTATTCTATGTCAAACACTGACGGCCTTGCGGAAGATACTGATGAAACGAATACGAGTTTGAATTCAGTTGGTCATGTGCCTGATGTTGGTAGTGTCGCCTACGAAGACGAACCTTTAGCCGAAGCTGGTGAAATTATAAATACTCCTGATGATCCAGATGGGATTTTGCCGGCTGATCTCGAACGACGTAGCGATGGTACAGTACTTCTGAATCAGTGGTAAGTACATATTAAAAGTTTTAATACCACATGGCAATAGTAGATGTTTGTTGATAATTTTAAGGGTTTGTTTTAAGATTATTTTCTGTTTCATGATACAGACGGGAGAAGTTGTTTACATTCTTTGGAAAGCAAATAATGAAGAAGCGTGACAGGGCATGACTAGTTTCCATAACAGATAGGCATTCAAATACACAAACATCAACATATACTATTATTCTTTTGAGATCTCGTTTATGCCAAAAAATTAAATATGTCTACCCATCTATTTCAGGTTGATATAAACTTTATTTGTCCCCACTTCCTAATCTGCAGGTGTAGATGCGATTGCTGTCGAGCAGAGTTGTTGGAGGGGGTCATGGAGTATCGCTGCTGCCAAGAAGTTACACCTGTCATGCACAAGATGACATTCGATGGGAGCATTGCGAGTATCAAATGCATTACACAGCATGAGGATTTTAGTCCATTGGTGCATCAGGCTGTGCTAGAAAATGTTGGACCATTATTGAGAGACAGAAATGGCCGCTCCTATAGACGCCGAGCATCCCAGTCTATTAATCAGTAAGTTGTGGAATAATTATGTTGCATGAACTAGTTGATTAGGTGAAATTATGACCATTTGATTTTCCTTTCTAGATATTTAAGAGCTGTTGCCTATAGATGGCTTATTAGATGGCTTTGTGGTCCATTGGGCTGGGAAAACACAAGGCCTTTACCAGCATGTATATACCACTATGTGAGAAAAAAGTACCAGACATCAATAACAACAGGCTATATTCCGGCTGAGGACCGGTCATAGAATTAGGGATTTATTTTACCATAATAAATTTACAAAACTAATACAATTGTTATCAGTGTATCAGATCAAACATGACAGGAAAGAGTTCATTATTTTTAAGAGAAACATAAATAAAAAAGAAGAAAATGTTGCACCACTTAATAATGACCACAAACATGCCTTGTTTAGGATCAAATATTCATGGTGCATTCAATTTGTAAATCCAAGTTATGCAGGATTGTCATGGCTACCAAGCACTGTACTGATAACTGTGGACACCCTGACACTTACATGGAGTCATCAAACTTACCAGAACTTGCATCCCATGACATCTCTGCCACTCTCCTCAAAAAAAAATAAAAAAGACAAGGATTAATCAAGTAACTAAAATATGTATTACCTGAAACACGAAGAAAGTAACAATAAAAATAAACCATATCACCACATATAGGTCAAAGGAATTCGCACTGCATCAACCAACTGCCTTACATTTTTCCAACCTGGCAAGAGATTTAAGGCATGAGGCTGTTTCTGAGGACTTAAATCACTAATTAGTAAAAATATAGAAAACATACCAATTACTTAGAGAATTAGAAACTGCATTCATTAGGTCCAGAAGATGCCTGTATCCAAGGTGGAGGGCTAGGGAGGTACTATCACTTGCCCAAGGTGAACCTCCAGGCTTGTGGAAGGAAGGAGATGCCTTACAACTCCATTTCAGCCCGGCTAAAGCAGGGTCTGACCACTGCCATTTCAATGACTAGGATGCAACATTAGGACAACGACCACGTGGGTGTCCTTTCATTGCAGCTTTACACTTGGTGCACTTTCTTATACGCTCACTTGTAATCACATTCTCGGCCTCCTTTTGCAATATCCACTGTTTGTGTTGTTTGTTCTGTTCCTGCACTACAAGGAATCAAATTATAACAAAATTAAAGTGGATGCAAAGATATCCCAATACATTTCAAAGTAGTACTCACTAGCAGGGCAAAGTGCATGGGGATCTAGAGCATGTCGATCTTGATGACGTTTAATTGCCACTTCTTTAGATCTTCTGGCTGGAAATGGTGTACACAGAGGCTCAGGTATCATTTTCTTGTAAGTTTCAGATGTTTTATTGAGGTCTTCTACAGAAGTTGAGAAAGCAATATCCCTAATATGGTTGACATAATCTGAAAAACACAATAGTTCACATTATACAAACAGTAAATAAAGCTTTAAATTATAATTCAAAGCAAATACGATTACCATATGTAGGCATAACTGCAACCTCACGAACAACCTCTTCACCCATTTTCTACTTCGGAAAGCGGATATTGTAGCAAGTACGGCCATCCTTTGTTTTCTTTGTCTTTCGGTTGACATTTTCATTGAAGTGGAGGATGGCGAGAATGTGTCTAAAGATAAGTAATTTCAAATCATATATGTCATATTAGCACCATGCACAATGAATTATAAACTAAAAAATATCAATCTAAACCTGCAAAATGTTCCAAGCCAGGAATAGTGAGTCATTTTGGGATGCCAATGATTTAGTGTGGAATGGAAACCTTCAAGACAACTGGTCTGAGCATCAGGGGATAGCTTTCCAATATCTTTTAAAATACTAGGTTTCAATAGAATTGACGAAATTCGATCATAAGCAACAGTACCTAGAAATTGAAATATCTAGTATTTTACAAACATTAATGAACCTGTGTGTTATGTGATCAATAGTTAAATAATTACCAATAGCAATCCATTTACGCTCCTCTAGCTCACCATGTTCACAAGATGGGAACAGCGAATCAGGGTGGTTGTCATGCTTTCCAGCCATATGTCGAACTGTGGACTTCCATTTTGCACCAATGAGTGTTTCAAAACCAGGTATAGTGGTTTGAGCACTCCAATAAAGATGCCTACAAACACCTTTAAGCCAATCAGCGATTATCTCACAACCTTTCTCTTTGCTTGCCTTTCTAAGTTGCTTATTGATGCTCTTGTTTACATGCCAGATGTCATT
>JAODVM010414010.1:0-10185 GCA_025400095.1 Phenganax marumi
CTTTTGTTTAACTTCCACGGTCAAATCACCATGCTCCGTTTGGTTTGGCGACTGTAGGAAGCTGATCACCAGTGGCTACCCCTGCTTTGGGCTCCCATCAGCAGCAGAAGCTACTGGCTTCCCTGGCTCGCGAAGTAACGTGATGAAAGGCCGCTGATTTTCAGCACTTGGCATCAAAAGCAACATCAAATGGCCATCGTGATTGCGAGAGACAAACAATCCCCCGATTTGCTGTGAATCGTTTGTACGGCTTCTTACCTCAGACAGCTGTGGATTGAATTCCAAATCGCGAATGAAAAATAAACAAGCCATTCTTTTTCGTATCTGAAAGAGAAAGAAAAATGTTAAAGAAAACCTAATGAAGTGCTGAACATCCACAACTATATATAATTACTAAATGCTTATAGATCGATATACCTAGCAGTTATAAAATACTACCCGGTACTCTGGTCCCTGTTTGTCCTTTCCGCTTCTTCCCCCCCCCAAAAGAAAAGGGTTCCACCATGTTCCACCTTGTTCGCCCAAGTGACTTCGTCGGCGGCGGAGAAACACCAGCCTCACATGAGCATGGCATGCGGAATTTGTTGCCTTCATTTATTAGATACGGGCCATGTGAGCCATGTGTAATTTTGGGATAAGGAATTCTCATCGGACCAAAAAAAGGGCGTGATTGTGGCCAAGTCGTCGCGGTGCTTTCATTCCTTCCTTGCTGAGGCATTACCAGTTCTAGCAGGTGACACGGCATCTTGCAAGAAGGACCTGGTGACCCGCCTCATCTTTCCCTGTGACCTCCGGCAGCCTTCCCTAAGCAAGGCGTGGTTTGCCATGCAAACACCTCAAAGGCTGTGCTCAGGCAGTCCAGCAAAAGCTCAACACCAGCTCCGATTCTTAGGCAACCGCAAAGATCTGCAAAGTACTATGCATCTCTTATATGATTGAAAAGGCTGTGAAACCAAACCTCAGCTCCGGCAAGCGCCGGTCCTCGCCTGGCGTTCCCTCATGAGAGCTTGGAGCTTTTTATCCCTGGCAGCATGACGCTGTGACAGTGTGAAGAGACTGGGGGTGTTCCAACTCTCAAGTCTGAGAAAAAAAGGTGACGTGGAGCCAGCAGCTGATACATAGGGCTACTCGCTGTACAGAGCGTTTGAACTCCATCTGACCGGCTTCGCTAGCGCCCAACAGCGCTAAGGCCGCCCGCCTCCGGGTCTCGCGAGCACTTAGCAAGACCATTAAGCCTTGGAAAGACCGACCGGGGCAAGGAAGAACATCCTCTTACCTAAAAACATGCAATGCACATTTACTCCATAATGCTTGCCGGATGGGGCCACTATGGGGGTATGCTTACAAGATCGCAAGCGATCGCAAGAAAAGTGAGAGCCACTTCAAGTGTTTTTTCTTGGATGGAAGTCGTCAAGCTGAGCAAATCCTAATGGGCAATTTTTTTTTCACCCTTGAACCCTTATTTTTCACCCTCTGAACATTTTTTTTTCACCCTCGAACCTTTTTTTTCACCCTCTACCCTTTCTGTTTTGACCCTCGACCCTTTCTTTTTCACCCTCCTTCCTTTGCTTGGTGTGTTGGTTGGTTGGCTGCAAACCAAATATCGACAGCCTTTGGGGAAAACACAGGGTGGTGTGGCTTTGGTTGCTTGGTTTGTTGGTTGCTTGGTGGGCTGCCAACGCAAAGCAAGTATCGACAGCATTTGGGGAAACTAGAGTTTGGTTGCTACCCTTTCTTTTTTACCCCACTTCCTTTGGTTGATGTGTTGGTTGGTTCGCCCTGCTTGGCTTGTTGGCTGCTTGGGTTTGGAGAAAATACATACAGTGATGGATGCATCATGGACAGGGAGAAGAATGTTACTTTTTGGCGCGTTGGTTTGTTGGTTGGCTTGCCGTGATTGCTTGCGTGATACAGTGCTTGATGGACATACATGTTTTCCTGTTTGTGTGCTTGGTGGATGGATGGATGGATGGATGGATCTGAAACTTGGTTTTTTGTGCTTGTATAGTCTATTCCGTTTTCAGCCCTTTTCACCATGCCCACCGGCGGGCCTTCGCCTCTCTGGCACCACAGTGCTGGCCCAGCTAGCAGCAACATTCTGGCCTCACATACCACGCACACACGCACACCCACACATCTGGCACCACAGCTCCTGGCCCAGCTAGCAGTATGATTCTGGCGGCCCCATATATATATACATATATAAATGTATATATATAATATACACACACATTCACGCTCGCAACTGACAGGGCACAGACTTCCCCTCACTCCGTTCCACCGGCCTCCTTAGCGCCGCGGCACCTGGCTCAGACATCAGCTAGATTCATCTCACATTCCATCCGTACAAGATCTCGTCCAACCCTATTCTACATGTAGACACAGGTCAGAAAAGACACATTCGCTCCCCTACGCTGCTTTTCTGTGGTCTGTGGTTATGGCGGGCACGCTGTATCACTGGCCCTTGCGCTTGCGACCTCGCGGCCTCAGCGTCGGGATGTTCTGCATGCTAGCTGTGGGATCGTTCTGCAACGCCTTGATGAAGAGCACGTGCTCGCAGTCAGCGTGCAGCAAGAATTCCCGGCAGGTGCACAGCTTGCCAGGGACCGCTTTCTTCAGCTTGCGGTGGCTGCGGGGCCATGACACTTGGACCAAGTGCCCCTCCAAGACTGCGCAATACCTGTGCATGTATTTCTGCAACGCTCCCAATTCTAGCCGCCCCTCCCTGACAATACCTCCCTTCGCCAGCCACTTCTCTAACTGCGTGCCCTCTGCCGCGATGAGGTTGGCAACCGTCTCCGCCACATCGGGCAGCACAATCGCTTCCGCTGCTGTGACTTTGTCGTGGGCTCTGCTTTGCAGCACCCAGAACGTGGTCATCCCTTCCATCCCAGCACCCTCTGTGTCACCTGTGCGGATGTACACTTCGCGGTAGTTGCGGTTCCCACAAAGCCGCTTTTCACGGTGTTCCCAGAAATCCCTAGCTGGGGATCTACCCGCCGAGCGTAGACTTTGGCTATTGAACAGTGCATCTGCCGAGCGTGCGGGCCATGTCACGAACTTCTTCTCTTCGTCCCACGCAAATCGTGCTGCCCAATCCTTTTGGAAAAGGTCTTGCATGCTGCCAAATATGTCTGCTGGCGATGTCCTTGCTTTGGCTTTGATAGTGCCTTGCCAGTAGGAGTGAAATGATTCCAGCGGCTGTGTTCCAGAGCTGCTGCCTGGATACGTTCCCAGAATTCCGCCCCAGAAGCCGCCAAACCACAAGCTGTCAGCGCCCCAAAGTGTCGCATTGCAGCGAAAGCCTTTCTGCAGGCTCTCGGTGGGCACCTGCTGAAAGTAGGTCCGCTGCAAGTACTCTGCGGCCGCTGCGCTTTTCTCCCGCAGCCACGGAAAAGCCAGCTGCCAAATGGCATCGAACATTTGCACCGTCGGAACCTCCCGGCTGATTTGGATAACCCTCTCCAGTTGGCTGAAGTCTTCCTCCTCTTTCGCCGCCATGGTGCTTGCCCTCGCTGGACTTGGCGACGCGCGCTTCTTTGCTTTGTCTTTGCTGGTCCTGCGGAAGCGCACGTGCTACAAGAATCTCTGCGCTTTGCTTCGCGTTTTTTTTTCGTCCCTACAAAACACCCTGACCCGTACGGTTTCCAAGTGCCCTCTTTACCTTCGCCTGCAGCCCTGACCTCGGCCTCTGTGTTTTCGTCGGCAAATACTTCTGGAGAATTTTGTAGGAGGCCCGGCGCATATGCACATAGTCGTCACATGGGCGGGCATACGGAAAGACTTTGCGCCGGGACGCTTCGATCCCCTTGGCGTAGTCCTTGTGCACTTGCCAAACTTGCGCGCGTAGATCTAGGCCGCAATATCGCTCTGCAAGGTTGCATGCCTCCGTGAAGATCTGCGTCATATTGGCCTCTGACTCCGAATTCACCAACGCTTGGATGAAGGGTTCTTGTGTGGCAGTGTGCGTGTCAATAGACTTTGTGTGCTTGGTCCCTGCCCAGGTTTTGCTCGGCGTCGCGCTGCTCACCAAAAATGAGACTGTCACGATCCCATATTCATTGGCCACGATTTTCTGCTTGGCGTCCACGGCCAGCTTCACCACCTTCCCTTGCAGACAGGCAGCGCGTCGCAGCATGCCCGGGCAAGTCCACACGACGCAGATCCTGTCCACCTCAAAGGTTGGACATGGTAGAACCACTAGTCGCCATGGGTTCCACGTTGCCCATGCCTCCATGCTCTCGCACATGTAGTCCATGGCCGCGTTGCGCACCTGGCTCAAGGTTAGGTTGCCCTTGCCGCTCTGGGGAGGGCCCGTGCGATTGAAACGCACCACAAAGTTGCGCAGCTGCGTGTTGGTACAGCGCACTTGCAGCTGGTGTGCCTGCAGCGCGTCCCGCACATCTTTGGACGTAACCCTGGGCCGCTTTGCATCCAGCCCGCTCAATGCCCATGCCTCTGCGCATGTCCATAGTCTCCCACCGCTTGGCGGCTGTAATTTTCCATGGCAACCTTTCTCCTCTATGCAAAGAAGGGGGCCTTTCTCAGCAAAACATACACTTGCTTTCACTTGTTTCGTGCATCCACTACAAGCGCTCTTGTTGCAAATCCCTAGCGCGCTTTTGCCCTCCCTCTTCAAGTTCTTCTCATGGAAGGTGTACATGCCTGGGTCTCCTCGCTCCCCCAGCACGCGTTCGGCGGCTTGCCACAAGCTTGTGTAGGTTGCCACATCCTCCACTGGCTCGCCATGGAAAACCACGCTCCACGGCTCTCTTTCGCTCACACGGCTCGCCTCCACAGCGTCTGGGCTAGCCTCTTCCGCCTCTCCTCGGCTGCTTGCAGGCAAGGCCTTCGCCTCGTTCCTGGCAACAGTGACACAAGGACAAAATGTATCAGGACCGATCAGCTGGTCACCTCACCGTCACACACCTGTTCGGCTCCGAGCCCCGCTGGTTCCCTATACACCGTGCGCGCCTCGACAGCCCACGCTCGCGGCATTGGATCGGGGCAGATCCTGTCTTGTCTCCTCCTGCGCTGTCAGGCGGCCGGCTCTTCGCAGTCGTCTTGCTCGTCCTGCAAGCCACACGACGCAAAACGCAAACATATGACTTTGCTCTCACAACGGCGGCACGGCCCCGCCAGCATTCTCGTCCTAGGTCCTATAGGCCCCCCAACCCATATTCACCGCGCCCCTGCGTGCCTGGGCCGCGGGGGCTCCGTCGTCGCCGCGTGCCGCGGCGGTCCAAATGACCAACTTGGAACGCCCATATCCTTCAAAGCCTCTTTGGCTTCCTGGGACAATGCCGTGAAAGCACCCTTGACAAAGACACGCAGCAGCTGCTCCTGCGTGAGGCGCTGTTCGCGGATCTCTCCAAGACCCCGCTCCACCAGCAAGGCCATCACTTCCTCATATGCCGCAGCTCCCCACATCGGGCCCGGCAGGTTCCGGAACGGTGGCCCACAGCGCCGCGTCCACTCTGCACACCACCCCGAACCCACCAAGGTGCGAAGAACCTCTGCCATCGCTTCCACACCCTGTCGTCGAGCGACGTACCGCGTGGAGAAGTCTGCTTCTTATCCCTCTATTTTCACGTCTGTGCTCATTTCTCCTCCCTATAGGCTCGGTGCAGTTCTGCGCTCTCTCTCTCTCTCTCGCTCTATTATATATATACATATATATGTCTATATATATATATGTATAGATAAGCCATTTACCCCTGCCTCTGCTGCAGGTTGTTTGGGCGCTCTCCGCGTGAGTCGGCCATGCTTGCGCATATCTACCTCCAAGACGGCCAAGCCATAGAGGAACCTTTCCTGAAAGCACAGAGTCCCCATCTTCAAGGCCTCTGCGCTGAGCTGCCCGCTCCACGCCGGCAAACTCGCTTGGATCCTCGTTGCTTGCTGCCCCAGCCAGCCCGTGCTCCACGGCCCCACAAACGCAACCACACACACACATATCACACACACGCGCGCGCGCCGTTCGGGTGCAGCCAAGGCGCCCACAGGCCACCGGCCACAGCCCCTCCAAGAGAGTTCCGAATAAGGCCACAGTGCTGACCCAATAGGGTGCTTTGTGCAGTCCACTCACCAGGGTTTCGCTGAAGAATGTGCGTTTGGTGACATCTCGGCACGCCAACCGATATGCATGGAAGACCTCTTTCAAGGCAGGCGTCAACTTCCATTCTCTTGCCGGCGCATCTGTTGCCAGCGGCGCCTTCCCGCCAATGGATTTCAACACCACCTCAAAGATTCGGCGCAAGATGGGCATCACCACTTGCTTCTCAAACGCTTGCAAGCGTGGAGGGCCCGGGTCCCGCAGGGCTCCGAAGGAGAACATGCACCGCTGTGGCAAACCGATCTGGCTCCGAACTTCGCTGGCCACCCACCAATTGTGCCACACGGACAGCTGCTGCAGTAAGGCAATCGTGACATTGGTCTTTTGCGGCGGCATCGCCTTCATCGGCACTACTCGGTCCTCTGCAGAATCCTTTCTGGCCTTCCGGTCTATCGCTGTCTCCCATGGGACCTCACCACCTGTCGCGCTGTCCAAGAACCTGGCCAAGTTGATGTGCGTTGCCTGGTTCCAAGTCCCGTTCTGCGGAAAGGCTGGGCACAGCAGTGGCCCCCCCTCCCCAGCGACCAGCGTTGCATATCCATCCGTCACCTTCAGCTTGTCGATGGCTGCGCAATGGGTCCCGGGGCCTAGCAAATGGAATTTGTCCCATCCACACCCAGCAGCCACGTGCGGGTTCTCTTCTAACACAGCGCGGAGGCACTCTAGCAGCGGGTCTACTGCTGGGCTTTTTCCGCTCCCTGGGCGAGCAGTTCCAATTGTCCAATATCTGCTGCGGCAGGGGTACCCCGCAACGTCGACCGCTATCTCTTTATGCAGCAATCCCATGAGCAACGCACAGAATGCATCATAGTAGAACACGGTCGGCATGCCAGTGCTGCGACTCCACGCCTCCATGAGCACCAACACGGGGTAGAAGCTTGTGCGCCACAAGGGATATTGCAACTCCACGGCTTGCTTGCCACCGAACTCATCGTTTTCCCAGCAGGCTACCAAGGCAGGCAACTGCTCCTTTGCATCTCCTTGCCCCATTGCCAAAATCTCTGCCTCAGCCGCCAGCGCTCCGACCCCGTGCCCCCTTTCCACCCTCGACCGCTTTTCAAACCGACCGTCTCCCCGAACCACAACTAAATTCCATACAGCTAACTAACCCCTTGCCGCTTTGTACCTTATATACCCCCCGGACACTGAGGCTTGAACACTGTACGGCGGCAAGGTTGCCAAGAAAGCCGCAACATCCTCACCACTCTCAAACTTTCCGAGCACGGCAGCCACATCTCTCTCAAATTCCCACGTGCCGTCCTCTGATTCTCCAAAGGACAGGGTTTCCATGTGGGGGCCATGCTGCCGAGGCGATGCCCGCGCCATGCCTTCTCCTGGCAAAGCCTGGTTTTGGGCACCTGTGTCCTGCACAGACGGAGGGGCTTCTCTTTCGGCAATGCTCGCTGCAGCTACTTCTTCTTCTTCTTCTTCCACTTGCACATCCCGACCTGTCGACGTAGCTGCGTCTGGTCTCTCTGTTGTTGCGGAGAGCACGGGCTTCTCGTACACGGCAAGCGCAACATTCCTGGCCACACTCTTCGGCGTGGACGCCTTCTGTGTGACCACCGCATCGTCGCATCGGAGCCACACAGCGCCATGTCTGACCCAAGTCACAAAATGCCCTTGCTCTGTATCCCCATGCGCTGCCGGGATGTGCTCCACTAAAGCCACAAAGTCGTATTCACTTCCAGTGACACTGACGGAGCCTGCAGCTTCTATAGCGTGCTCATTCCGCACTTGCCGCCTTGTGTGCGGATCCACGTGGCTGTTGCGAGGAAAGCTCACGACAAGCACCTCTGGTGTAGCCAATGGCATGGCTTGTTGCAGCACTCTCTTCTGCTGCCCGCAGGCCCCACAGCGCAAGCCCTCCGCAAGCCATGCTTCTTTAAACGTGTGCAGAATGAGCTCTTGCACTGTGGCCTCCGGCGTGCCCTCATTTTCCACCAGCGTCACCGGCCAGGCCTCCACTTGTTCCGTCCCCAACCAAACATTGTAACTTCTGCAGCTGGTGACCCCGCACTGGTGACGCTGCTGTCGCAGCACATCCATTCTGAAGCACCCTGGCATTGCATCTTCCACCTGCAGGTCTGGCCACGCTGCCACGTCCCATGTCCCCCCAACGAAAATAGAATAGACACGTACTCTACCGCAGGTCTGGCCGGCCCTTCGGTTCGCTGCCGCGTCCGATGTCCCCCCCACCAAAATGGAATACACATACTCTATACCGCCTACCCTGCTTCCCTCGGTCGCCGCGCCTCGCGACACAACGGCATGGCAAAGTCCACGACGTTCTCTTGGTCGCCCAGGCGCAGGCGAGCGGCTTGGAGAAAAGGTTGCCACATGTTCATTGTCTCCTGGTCTGCTTGCCCCAACTGCCGCAGCTCATTTGTCTGCCACAGCAGGCAAGCTCGGCAGTCTGGTGGACACTTTTTTTCTGCCACGTGGCTTTGGAGCCTCAAGCACAGGCGCTTCGAATGAAACAGTGCTTGCAGACAGCTGTTCATGTAGCACGTGTTGCCCACGTTCGACAGTCCCGCTCCTTCCACGCACACCTCCTCCCCGCATTTCGACTGCTTCCTTTTCACCTTCCTGCCCACTTCCCCTCGCTGTGGCAAAGCATACCGAATGCGAGCCCACCCAATGCAACCCAACTTCTTCTGGAAGACCACTGGCTCACTCAAAGTCTGCACCTGCGCAAGCCACAACGCGTAGGTGCGCCTATAAGGCAGGCGTTCCTCTTGAATCTGGTGTTCTCCTCACAGCCCGTGGAACTCCTCCAAATTCACCTCCACACACTGCCTAATCACTGCGCTGCCATACACTTTCTTCCCGTGTGCTAGCCATACATGGCCCAGCTTTGCCTTGCGACCTCGCACCTCCACTGTTTTGTCGCCCGACAAGATCAGCTTCAACCACTCCTCCCTCAGTATCATGGCACGTTCCCCTTCAAGCGGCGCCCGTTCAGCCCCGCCGCCCCCACCACACCTACCTGGGCCTCGCGCACTCCTTTGCCCTGTCTGCGCATGCCCCCACACCACCGCCCCCATGGCCACACCCCTAGCAAGCACCCGCCACACCGACGCAAGGAGCTGCAACCAGCCCATCCCTGTTGGTAGGAGCAATACGACCACGCCCACCACGCACAGCATGCCCCCCCTCCCACACAGCAGCCCCGCACGTCCTCCCCGCTGCCTCTGCGCATACTTTCTGCCTTGTACCTTCACTCCCTTCTTTTGCGGCGGGCGCTGGCGTCCACCGAGGCCACACAGAACGCCGATCGCAAATGCCACCCACCACCACACCGCCATGTTCGTCGTCCGGGCCCCGTCTGTCTCCTGGTCTCCCACCCTGTGCTGTTTTGGTTTGTGTATATATATATTCTTTCAGCATATATTCGGTAACAACTCTAGTTTATACTATACTAAACCTCCTGGTCCTGCTTCTCGTGTTTCCGTCAGCACTGGCTTTACTTCTACCATGTCGGCTATGTCCTGCACAACCTCTCTTCGAGCCAACACTTCCTATCGCTGCTCCCTGCTCCGCATCAGTCCTGGGTCCGTACAACTGTCTCCAACCATGTGCTGCAGTATTGCCACCCCCCGCACGCCTGCTCGAAGTCCACTCCCACATCGACACCTCAGTTGTGCACCGCTGGAGCCTCTGCCTGTATGGGCCCACTTGTACCCAGAAGCTGTTGACTGGCCCGTTCTGGACCTCTGGGACGTTTTGAATCCCATCTTAGGTTTTTCGTTTCTTTATACCATCTTCGGGGATCCTTCCATCACCACCGGCGCACTCCAAGCTTTCGACCTCCGCGTCTGTAACCGGCTCCGCTTCCACGTCCGGTTCCAGCACATTCCGGCCTCATGTTGCGGCGGCGTCCACGCGGTTTTGCTTGCTTGGTTGTAGGTTGCTGGCGGGTTTCTTGGTTTGGCCGCGTTGTTGTAGTTGGTTGCCACTGTGTTGGTGGATGCATGGATGCATGGACGCATGGGTACATGGACGCATGGAAGGATGGATGGATGGATGGATGGATGGATGGGTGGATGGATGGATGGGAGGGAGGGAGG
>JAODVM010414021.1:0-10181 GCA_025400095.1 Phenganax marumi
TAATTGAATTTCACTTACCTTGCATAATCAATGAGGCGTTGTTATTGAATTTACTTTTGTGAACAACTGAGTTTCGCTTTGTTGTTATTGAAATGCTACATTTCATTAATGTAAGTGTGCATTACCAAATTAAAGATTGTTTAATTGTTAATGATGGGCAAAAGGTGTAAATCGCACAAATGAACATCGAGGAAGTTCTATGTTCAAAGCTCCCTGCCACTGGCCAGCTCACAAAAGGAGACATGCATACACAATGATCAGAGCGTAAAGACTAAAAGCAAGCCTAATCCAGCTAGCTCTCTAAAGCAAGCTGAGAATAACACTTTAAACATACTCAAAGTATAGAGGTAGTTATACTTTGGCAATAGGGATATAGAGTAGCAACTGCTTTTCACTATTTCCATGTAAGGCACTAAAGCATCTCTTTGAATGCATGCAACTTTAAAAAGAACATAGGTCTTTCAGAATGAAAACAGTTGCCCACCTTGTTCCCTTTGCACAGATTCAATTTTTGCAAGAAAAGCCTGCAATGTTAAATATTGATATTGTTGTGGAAAATGTGCTCAGGAATGTCGAGGTAAGGGATGATTCTCTGCAGACATGTTTACAGTAAACGTATATTGCTAACAATCTATGGTATTAAATACAGCATAGATGTGGAAGCACTGAATTGATGCGCACTCATCATAATACGCCATTAGGGCTTCAAATGATTGTGTTCCTAAAACAAGTAAATTCTTCTTGCTTCTTAACACTTTTATGAAAAAGTTGCACCAAACACATCAATTACTATCATCATACAATCACTTTACCTTTCCCTTGGTGAAGATGACCACCAGGCACCACACAACCACAGCATGGCACTACCACATCCAAACATGAGAAGCACTAGACGACTGAAAGTTGTTGATGCTTGAAATGATATCACGCCAACCATGGAGCATAACCGCAGTATAGCCAGCCCCACAGGAGAAGATACAAATTTTGATATAACGGAAATGTTTGTTATAATAGGAGAAAGAAGAACGACAGCAAATGTCTCGTAGCCAGAGATCTCCAGTTCATTCAGAGGATAAAACCATATCATAGCTCCCACAGCTTGGATAAGTGAACACCATACGTACCCTATAGAGTAAATGGAATATGATTGCACAATAGCGCAGTTAAACCTATTGTTACACTGGCATACAAAAAAATACTAATTAATTAAAAAATGCCTCTATTAACAGAGACAACTGTCATAGTAGGTACATTATGTACTCTGCAGGTTGAACTTGTTCACATTGGAAATATGCCTGCATTTATTGCATTTGTCTTAAAAAATCAAATTTCTTCTATTAAAATTGGTGTGTATTGTTTCTTGGGGAGCAGTAAATTTGGGTGATTTAATTGTATGCAAGTTCATGAGCACTTTTTGGCACAGTTTAAATTAGTGCAAGAAAGTGCAATTAGTACAACTAGCGCAAGAGTGCAATTAGTGCAAGAAAGTTTCCTTGTTTGAATTGTTTGGTCTGACATCTCTAGCTATGGAGTAGCAACTGGAAAGGCAGTAGCAAAGTCAAACAAGGAAAATAGTGCATTTAAAGGTTCCGTTTGTCATGTATTAAATGCATAATGTATCAAAATGTAACGAACTTTTGAGAAGTTGCTGTGTTTCAAATATTGAATTTTTTGTTTGATATCTTTGCACAGAACAAATGAAGATGCCCAAGAGTACTTTTCTTATCCTATCACATTGACCAATGATCTTCAAGTTTGTATCACATAATCCAATAATTACCAATGTCAATGCATACATTTAAAGCCTTTGGGGATTGATTTTATGTCTATGAGCTTTACCCCCTACGGCCAGTGGTACAAAACACATTCAGTGGATAAGTTCAAAATAGAAATAAAAGTTATGTATTCCTTGAACACCAAAGTCAAAGTGTTTCAGCTGAGTACAAAAATTAAGTATTTATCCACGGTAAAATTACATAAAATTTGATTTGAAAGTTCTACAAGATGTGTGTGAATGTTTTTGAAGTTTGACTTATCCACAGTTCAAGCTAAACAGGCTTCATAAAACCTGGCCACAATGTGGGAAAAGGTAGATTCAGCTGATGTATTTTAACTGTCTATCTGCTGTATTGATATGAAAAAATGATGACTAGAAACTAAAGGGTTCCTTTCTTTTATCTAGTAACTAAAACATGCAAAGAAATTTAAGGAAAACATAAGGCTGTCAAAGCTTGATAATTTTTTTCACACACCAGGCGAACTGACCAAAGACTTAAAGGAAAGTATAAAGTTTCTTAGATCTTTAGAATACTAGCTGGCTTACACATTCTTCTCACAAACCTCTTTAATCCATTGTTACGGTGGCCCATATGTGCAAAACACCAACAAATGTTAAAACCGCTAACAAACTACACAAAACACAAACACACTATTCACGAAACACGACCAAAGTTTAAAAACACAAACAAATTACACAAAACACAAACAAAAACGAGCATAATTCGAAAACACTAGCAAGTTGACAAAACACAAGCGTATTCCAGAAACATAGCGGTACACAAGAAACAACAACTACTACAAAACACTAACAAATAGTCAAAGTGCCAACAAACTGAAAAGCAATAAAAAATGTACAAGACACTAGCAAAAGCGAAATTGATCAAAACACCAACCAGTATAGACCATGGTATAGACTAGTACCTAGTATCTAGGGATCATGGAACTTAGCCCACGTGCTCTGTTTGACTGGTCGTTCGCTAGTTAAAATAAATATCAAGTTGACTTTCAGCATTTTTATGTATTGGATAATTATGAATTGCAATAATTGCGGTGAACATATCGAAGAACATTTTAACTTTTGTTCGCAATGTGGTGAGAAAATTACTGATGGTATTCCAGGCATTGCACCATCGATAGGAAATAATATGAACGAAGAAGAAGCCATCCGATTCTACTTTGAAAGAGGATTCCAGTACAATGCAATCATAAATTTTTTATCTAAATTTCACGATATTCACCTTTCTTATCGGACATTGCTTAATCGGCTCAATCAATACGGGCTCCAAAGAAGAAATAGAAATATTGATAAATTAAAAGTAAGAAGACAAATCGAAAACGAGATGGACGGCGCTGGTAATTCGGTAGGATATGGAACAATGTGGCAAACCATTCGTACTAAATATCTCACCAATGCTCCAAGATCTCTAGTTCAGAGACTTGTTCGAGAAATTGATCCCGAAGGATCCGACGCAAGGCGATTGCGATGTTTAAGACGTCGATCATTTTTCAGCCAAGGTCTGAATTTCTCATGGCATGCGGATGGCTATGACAAACTTAAACATTACGGATTTCCGATTCATGGCTGTGTAGATGGCTACAGTAGACGAGTGTTATGGCTGAAAGTTGGTACAACAAATAACGATCCCAATTTTATAGCGCATTATTATCTACAAGCAGTCGAAACAATCAACGGATGCCCAAAATTGTGCCGAACAGACAGAGGAACAGAGAATACAATAATGGCTGGAATTCAGTGTTTTTCAGGCGTAATGGTAATGATGAGTTAGCCGGAGAAAAGGCTCACCGCTATGGATCGTCCATCACTAACCAGAGTATTGAAAGCTGGTGGGCTCAGTTAAAAAAGTTGTGGGCATCTTGGTGGATTCAGTTTTTCCAAAACTTAAATGAAGATGGAGAATTTCGATAACAGTGACGAACTACAAAAGCAATGCCTACATTGATCCTTTAGGAAGGTGCTTCAAAATGAGCTTGACAATGTACGAGACAGATGGAACACACACTATATTAGACGATCACGTCATCACACCCAAGCTGGTATTCCTGATGAAATGTTCTTCCTTCCCGAGAGTTTTAATACTACTGACTACAAAGAAGAAGTTACCGCTGAAGACCTACTTCAAATGAAGCAGCAACTTGTTTTTGATGAGAATCCGAATGTGTATTTTGATTATTTCAGCGAAATATCCAATACACTGCCAAATCATGTTGCTTGTCCTACAACTTGGAGAGCTTGTCTTAATTTATACAGGAAATTGATGAGTGTTGCCCACGGGGAAAATTGAAAACGAGCACGTAAAGATCATGAATAGTTGCTGTGTTCCTATCTAAAGAGAAGTGCATATAACTGATGGGAATATTTTGGTTGGCGATATGTTACTTTCCAAAAAAAACTCAAGTAGGGGCATTATATCTAATAATAAATGATCGAAATACTAGATTTCATGTAACTCTTATCATATTATATCGAGATACAATGAATTAGAAACTTAGTACATATTATATGACCTAAACATCGCTTCAGCGTACCTTAGAACACATTACCTAGTCTTCTAGTAGTCTTTTAAAGGGTACCACAGGCTTTCCTCACCTACCTTATGGTACATTAACAAAATATCTTTAATCTATCACCAGGTTGGCTAATATACCCAAGGTAAGCTAAGGTGCTCTAGTGAACAAAAGCCTTTGCTCACATTTGATTATCTTAGCATTCAAATCATATTGCATTGTAACTTGTAACACAGTCTCAACCATTCTGACAAATTCTAACAGATTTTACAAAAAAACCCCAACTTTACAGTTACCATGTATTGCAAGGAACAAATATTTCAAATGAATGTGTATGAATAATCCAATACATGTACAGTATATAGATCAGACACAGGCCGGAAAAGTAATTTTAATGTTTTCATTAGCTATTGAAATGTTATAAATAACATGTTTAAAGCAAAAAACTTGCTTACTTAGTATAGCAGCTGAACGTATTAACTATATTATTTGGCCTATAGTACATCAGTTGGACTATACTATACAATCACACTTGTTGTCATTATGCTAACTGAAACTGGCATAACAAGATTAATAAGAAAATTATAACAAGATCATAAGGTATTTTATAGTTATGGTTGAACTGTACAAGTGTTTCACCAAATATGTCGAAAACTATAAAACTTCCTTCCATATCGGCATTAAGAACTTATCAGCCAGTATGTCAATGAACAGAATGACATTAAGTATGATGGAATATTCTAAAAACACTTTAAGTCTAACCATTAATATCAATAAAGAACATGCTTTAAAACAATGTCTGTTTTGCTGCATTACGTTACTGTGTCATATTCTGAAACATTCTCATCCTAGTTAAGGATTACCAAAACCAGGAGAGTTTGCTATACAAAATAGCATATCTTCCTTAAAGTCAGGATAGTTGAGCATTTTTTCAGCTACAGGAAATCTTAAAATGTTTGCACAAGTGTTTGCTGACAATTTTTTGACAGCATCATCTCCATGCAGAAATGTAATACTAGGTCTGGGTAAAACACCTATTGCTGGGATATCTCTGGAACCTGTCACAAACTGCAGAATATCACCAAGGGTAAATGTAACATTCTGCCCTTCGACATCAACGCTAACTTCACCTTGCTCTATATCTTCAAGCAACTGGTCAAAATTGAACATAATGGCTTGCTCCTTTACAAGTGCTGAACTACCAACAGGGCTATATATCAGATCAAAAATCTCATCTACCGTTTCAGCTGTAAGCTGATATGAACGCTCAAAGAGCATTCTAAATGCCTCTGGATTGGAACAAATAAGCTGCAATACATTACAATTCTTGAGACCACTTATGAACTGCTCTAGCTCACTAAGACTCACCAAAATCACATGGTGCAATGCAATGCATCTAAAAAACTCATCTTTTTGCGACAAAGTTACAATTGGCTATGAGTACCCAGCATCAAATCTAAAACTGTATTGGAACGATGCTTGCTCTTTGAAATCTTCTTCATCAGTGACTTTTGCAAGGTTTCCATAGAACTTTTTACCTCTCCACATGGCATTTCATCAATAGTTGGAGTGCATTTCTCTAATGTTCCATAAAGAATATAATTCGTCACACTAGGAGAAAAAATTTAGGTCCAGGAGAACCGTGTAGCAGTCCCAATGCTGTAAGTTGCCCAAATCGTAAGAATTCTTTATTTTTCAATGCTGTAACATTGTGTCGAAAACTTCCATTCGTGGTAAGGGATATTTCAACATTTTGATTAACAAGAGTAAAAAGTTCACGTCACGGATCCCCCTGGTCTACAGATGGTTCTCCAACAAATTGTACTTTGATGGATTTGTTGTGATTGCGTTCTTCAATTGTTTCAAGTTTCAAAAGAACATCTTGCCAAACAAACTGTCTACGAACTGTCATGCGTATTTGCTCTCCTTGCTGAAGGTGAGCGCTGGCCCAATTTAATAGAAGATCTTTTGGAGATTCATCATTTGCATAATTTGATTCATGTTCCTCATTATTAGGATCAACTATAATATCATCAGGACAATCATCAACTTCATTTACAGAAGTACTCTCTGTGAGCAGTGAATTATCTGATAGAGTTGACTAAAGGTCGTACGCAGGAGTATCCGATTGCCGCAAGATGTAATTCACTGCATCCTCTATGCTGTTGGAACACTCAATAGCTTTTTCCAGCAAAGAAATGCTTTTTGTGGAAACATTTCTTGTAAGTTATTTAGCAATGAAGGCTTAGCCTCACTAACCGTTTCTTGTGTCAACAAATCTATGACATTATCATCTCTGACAGAATTTATCAGCAGAGGATTATGACGAGGGGTGGGAGATTCCTTTATCCAATGGAACTGAATAGTCATTGTGTTTAAAAGCAGAAGTGTTTGACAGCTCACACAGAGTTGTTTGGCTGGAGTCAGTTGGATGGGACAAGCATGCATCGAAATTCGTAGTTTGGGACGTATCTTTCTTACCCGCAAGCACAGGCTCACCTGAATCATTCAGTTCGTCTTCATTATCACTAACAGTAGCATTAAGATCGGACCTTAATGCTAAGTAGAGCGTAATACGGTTGTATGGTTTACCCACTTCGTTCTTATACCTCTCAAGTGTAAAGGACTCAGTCGGCTTGCCAGGAATTGTAAATATTTCCGTCCCGTCCGGATAGGTTGACGTGTACCCCTGGTACGGTGCGAACGAGCGATCATGTGCTGTGTGCTTGTCGATGCTTTTTTATAGAAGTTCAACTTTGTTGATCGTTTTGACTGTCTGGACAGGCAACATCTTACTTCGGACAGGCTTGAATTTGTTACCCAACACGAATACATCAGGCCAATATTAACGAGAACTTCAGCAGACTTCTTTGATTTCTTCTTAAATTTGGCAGTAAAACCTTGACTGCTTTTACTTTGCCAGTCCTCACTCTTTCGTTTCAAAAAATCTTGAAATGATGGTTGCGAAGTCCCTGCTACAGGAACTTTTGACTTGACATGACTACATGCAGCAAGTCGTCCACACTGGGGACAAAATTTGTAGCATTCTTGTAAGAGTTCGAAATTACAGTGTACACATTTGTGTGACAAGGTGTGACAGGCATGACGGGCAATAGGCGGAAAGTCGATGTTCTGTGGCTTCTGCAACAAGAACCCACAAGAACCACACCGGGATCACAAAGCCAAGCAAACAAAACAAACACATGTGAATCGAGACCCGGGGACTATTGACCAGAGGCCAAATGCTTGAAATTCACATAAGAATTTGTTTGCTGGTTGCTAATTTCGCTAGTGTCTTGTACATTTTTTATTGCTTTTCAGTTTGTTGGCGCTTTGACTATTTGTTAGTGTTTTGTAGTAGTTGTTGTTTCTTGTGTACCGCTGTGTTTTGGGAATCCGCTTGTGTTTTGTCAACTTGCTAGTGTTTTCGAATTGTGCTCGTTTTTGTTTGTGTTTTGTGTAATTTGTTTGTGTTTTTAAAATTTGGTCGTGTTTCGTGAATAGTGTATTTGTGATTTGTGTAGTTTGTTAGCGGTTTTAACATTTGTTGGTGTTTTGCACATATGGGCCACCATACATTGTTGTTGAAAGTACAAGTGCAGGATAGCTGTATGCAATAGTACAGTTGTCACAATGAGGTGCACTAGGCACAAAACCAGCAAAATGCATTAACAACTGTGCAGAAATTGATGAAACACAGTTTATTGCAACTTAATCCTTTTTCGCCTCATCAAGAACAGCAAAAAAATTATTGCCCACGGCAGGACTAGAATCTCCAACTTTTGGTTTACTACTGCAACACTCCTCAAGCAGAGGCCCTCTTAAATGTCCAGAAGCTTACATGTGAAGGCATATAACCTTAAGAATCAAAAGACACTTTACCTACAAATATCTCCCTCATTTTTGTTATCTTTCTATGGAGAGGATCCTTTTCAAGTGCTCTCATTCAATCTAAATAATCTGGGCAACCATCCGTGAATTTTTTTTTAAGATCAGGGATACTTTTTAAAGGCTTTCTGCTTAGCAAGGCTTTCTCTTTCCCCATCTGTTTGCAACGTTTTCACAATTTCATCATATTCTGGCCAAACTGACACTTTCGCATTCTTAGTAACGACTGTCCAAGGATCAAACACGTCTTTTATTTATTCTCATCTTCAGAATTCTTAGAGTTTTCATCATACAGCCTTGACATTTCTTCATCACATTTCATCAGGATACACAGTGTCAGCTTGTTTGTATTGCCTTGAAGTACAATCAACTTATCAATAGCTCATACACACTGTTAATGATGTGTAAGGTTGGAAAGTCTTCTTTGTGTCTGATAAACACCACTAGATTTCCGGACTAGGAATCTCTTTCATCCAAGCTTTCTGTACTTATTTTGAAGATAATTTTAGCAATTGATTTTTTTTAGTCATTCTCTATGTATTCCTCAATATATTCAATCCTGCTTGAGTAAGATATTGCTGTCTACCTTAGCAAGAAAGCTGATGAAGGCGAGCCAAAGGATTGGAAATTTTAGCCAAATCTTCTTACCACATAGCAGACAGTCTTTACGTCTCCATGGCATGTTTGGAAATAAATTATAAAGTTCTCTAACTTGCAAGCACATGAAATACAACACAAAAAAGAAGAAACATTAAAGATCTCATCGGGGGTGTCTTTGCAAATGCCAGCCCTTAGCTAAAGGGCATGTGCTCATGAGGAGCTAAGCACATGTGCTCATCTGCTCATTTCATAAAATTGAATTTTAAGACCAAAACAATAAAAAATGATGACAAAAATAAAAGAGTTAGCTGTACCATTGGATAGAAAATTGTTGTAATATCTTGTCCAAATTGAGTAAATTAACCCAGAAAGAAATATAATAAACCTAAAAGGCAAAATCCAACCATATCAGCAATGGGCATGTTCTTATGAGCAATTATGCACATATGATCATCTCCAAAAGATTTTTTGAAAAAAGGACACCTGGCTCAGCAAAAAAGCAATACTTGCATTAATCATAAAATCCAAGCAAAACTTGGACACAGTTTATATTTTGGGGAGCTCTTTTATTTTCACTTTCTTTTTTACTGTTTTCTTCATCCAGTTCCACATACATGCATAGCTACGCTAGCTGAACACCTCATACGTCTATAAGCTCATTAATATGCTACTGTCACTACCCACAGTTTTATACAAGACCATCTATTTACAATACATTGTCTGTATTGATAAAACAAAATATAACACATACATATAACACATACATATTTAACTGTTAATTGTTTTAGATAAATAAAGTAAAGTAGGCCATAATATTGCCATAAGCCAAAAGCTGTAATTCCTGATAAACTTCATGATGGTTGCCAAATTGGTTTCCTAGTTTAATACAATCTACCATGAAATAAACATCTATTTTTGCTTTCTGAAAATAACATTTTTGCACTATTGTAAAGTTTCATAACTTATTTCTATATTACAGCATTTGCAAGTCATTTAAACAAAAGAGAAGCGCATTAGAACAATTTGTATATCAACAACACATAAAGAAACACAATCGCACCATTCAAATATCAATTGTGCTATAGACCTTTCTAAAAAGTATTGCACAATCATACTTGTGACGTAGTTTGCGGTAAAATACAACAACTCAGAGGAAATTCCGTGACACTTATTTGTTTGTTTTGATTTTTAAATGCCCGAAAAGAAATGTAATTAAGTGTGGTAAGTTTAATTTTTTTACATATATAGACAATACTAGTATTCATGCTTGTCCTAGTTTACATTTTACATGTTTTTTTCGCAAACCGTACACTATTTTAACCGATAAACTCCGACAGGCAACCTTTGCTATTTCACATTTTAGTAATTTTAGTACATCGTTCGGCCCG
>JAODVM010414032.1:0-10181 GCA_025400095.1 Phenganax marumi
GGTATATGGTATATAGTACATAGTACATGGTACATGATACATGGTATATGGTATATGGTGTATGGTATATAGTATATAGTATATAGTACATGGTACATGGTACATATATCATTTGAATTTCAGTATTACATGCTGACATAACCCGCACAACATTTTCAGCAAAATGATGTCCTTTCTATATCCCAAAAAAAACCTACAAATATTAACTAGTCAATTCATTTGAGTTTACAAGAACAAAACCCAAGCAATGTGAATGCTAAATACTGTATATCGTCACGAGAAAAAGCGCAGGATTCACTGCCGTTCAGTGTAGTGTTGCCAAGATTTTCTAGAGTTACTACCGTTGCCACAGTATGTTGTCAAGACATGGTCAAGACATCTACACATGACAGCAAACTTTACGACAATGGCGAAACCATTTCTATTGTTGCCTAGTACTTGTATGGAGCGTAAGCCCCCTTCACATGCACAGAACCGGTTTCTGCACAGTTGCGACTCCAAGGTGAACCATTTACAGACGAGTTTAACGCTTAAAGCAACAGTGATAGAACAGGAATAAACTAAAGAGAAAGTCATGGCCACACGGCCACAAATGGTAGAATTCAATGCTGTGACTTCGCGAAACCGGTCCCGTGTGAACGGTTTCGTCACCGGAAAGTAGTAGGGAAAACGGGGCCAAAGAAGGTGGAAGTCCAACATGCTGCAGTATTTTATAATTATATTTGAAATCACTATTTCTTCCATGACTGCCTAATTTCTTTCTCGCTCTAGCTCACTTGGAGTTTGCAGGTCCAGACCTTCCACAGAAACAACGAGTACAAAGGTCTGGGCGCGCAGGCTAGCTCACCAAAACGCCCTGAACGCCAGCCAGCGAAAAGATTTCCATGGGTGACAGGTTCTGATACGACGTCTTCGCAGACTACCTGCTTTAATGAATCCGGGTGAGATCTTCAACCAACTTCACTAAGTCTTCTACAGTCGCCTGTCGTTTCATTCCTTCTTCTTCGATCTGAACAAAATAATTATGCTTTCATCATTGAAACGCATTCCCATGCAGGGTAAATCATACGTAGCTACGACAGATGACATTGCAAAATGCAGTAATGGTACTGAAAGATTCCCTCCCATGGAAACGTTTTCGTAAAGTCTATAAATATAGTGTTGATAGCATGAAACCACATGCTCGAATATCTTGAAATGGCTCGTTTTGCCAAGTTGCCCAGAAGCGAAAGGGATATATAATTTGATAAAAAAGCAAACAATAAAAAAATTATTGCACTGTATTTTTGGAAAATATCGTGATTGATCTGTTGTGAACTGACCATGGGCAAATAAATGATCTGTTCAGCACAGATAAATCACGACATAGTACTAGACCTCGTCCATAGACATTTATATGTAAAGCTAACAGTACCTGAAGATTGGAAGCAACTTGTTCCATCTGAGCTCGCGGAAGATCTAAAAAGCTTTCTATCAAATCTCCGTCAATGAAGCCTTTTGACTCTTCTATTTTCCGCTCAGTGGCAAAAGATCTCCAACTGTTATTTTTGTGAAGAAAAACAAATCAAAAAAGAACATCAGTGCATGCAACTATTTGATCTCAATACAAACACGCAAGTGCAAAATGAATGACTTTTAGCATTAATGCGTCCCTTCGTAAGAGACTGACATTTCCTTTATGAAATTTCTATCAATACGTGCGTTTTACAACGCGTCACTTAGCAACGAATGATGGTCAAAATTTATACCCAAGCAAGAGAATGGAAATCAAACTTATTATCACTCTTTGTGAACGTTTCACTACATGCAAGACTACTCCATGTAAAAGAACTATCATCATTTCTTATCATAACTGCATGCAATTCAACAACCAACTGCTGTCGTTTAAAAGTGCCAACAGTGAAATCCTAACGCAGACCATGCATTTATCTTCAGCTCAAGTATGTATCATTCGATAGATATTGTAAAATACAACTGCTCAACTTATATAGCTTTGATAACTGAAAGGGGCAAGATGCGAAGAACGATTGTGTTAACGCTGTGTATCTATCAGTCTCATGAACTTCACAAAATCTTTCTTTTAAAGGATACAAACTATGGTCGATTTTTCCAACACTTTTTATAACTTTATTCATTTGTGTTTGCAGTTGCGTGAGGAACTCATATAAATCTTGTGTTACTTGCCCTATAATACCTGAAACGAATAGAGTACTTCGCGTCAACTATGTAGCCACGCATGAAAAATATAACATGCTAAACTAGTGCATACCAATAGCGCCGCTGATACAACCGTACAAGACAGTTCCTTGGAAAGGATTGGACGTTTCTCCCAGGTGTTTCATTACGAGAGAACCTGATCAGGAGAAAAATATATTATAGTCTAAGGGTGAACAAAGGAATGAAAAACACATACACCCGCATGCAAAACATATATATCTTCACACCACGCACTTCACAGTATTGACACTCAATGGATTGCAAAAGCTCAACAATGCAGAATACATTGCAGCGCTTAGTTGAAGTACAAGCACAAAACTAAGGAAATGAAAGTAGAAGAAATAAGGAGTAAGAAAGTAAATGAATAAAAGCCGAATATACAAGACGTAGCAACGTACCATGGCGGAAAACATTCACACTCTCTCCCAGGTGATATTTGCCAATATCTTGCAAAGTTGCGCGTTCATCTTCAGTTGTGGCACCGCTGTCTTTTTGAACAGTGAATAAATTAAAAGAATTCTCACTTCCAAGAAACGTGTCATCATCCAAGATTTCTATCGCCATCATCCAATTAGGACTGTAGTCCCACGCAATCTAACGGAGCAAGTATTTTTAGCAACTATGACACAATTATATCTTTAACCAAAAGACATGCACCAAACTACATTTGTATTAATTACGCTGTACTTCATAAAAACGAAGTGAGTGAACAGTTTTATCTTTTTTCCCTCAATGTTTCTGGCTCAGTCTGAAGCCGCTCATTGTGACGTAATTTACAGCATTCTGCATGTATTTGAAACATCTACAAGATGAACGGCACCACCGTAAAATCAACCTGTACCTCTTCGAGAGTGCCTTCCACGGGCTTATAGAGCAAGAGCTTCACCGAGCGCATTAGATCACCAACCTATATTTATCAACAAGGAACAAGTCAGAATATAAAGAGTGCAATTTAATACTTCCTATACACAAACTATCGCAGAAAGGCTACAGAACAATTTTGCAGTTAATTAAGTTGACTACACTTTCATAGTTATTGAAGATGTAGCTTGGAAGCCTTTGTTCCATTTTTCTGTTCATGCTTACGCAACCTTGTGCACGGTGAAGACAAAGCATGAGACAAAGTCATCGGAGAATATTAATCTGGAAAGTTGCTCAAAGTCTCCAAATTAACATTCTCCAAAAGGTTTGCACAATAGTGAAATTAGCTCTTGTTGGAAAAACGTTGTTGAAAACTGTTAGTAAATAAGTTGTTAGTTGTTCGATCAAGTTGTTGAATAACATTTGGAAAGTTGTTCAAAACAGTTACTTTATAGTTTTAGTACTAACTGAATGTTGAGTTCGCTGACGATGCATGGAAATACAGATGATACTGACTGAACTAAGAATTGTAAACAAAACTAATACAAGTTGTTGAAAACAGCTGAAGTTTCTGCCAGACTTTGCGTAGAGCCATAAGTACGCATTTATAGTTAACGTACTTAAGCTTGGACACATGCAGTGAAGACGATTCCTTTTTAATACAGTGAAGTTGCAATGCAATGAAAGTTCAAAAAGTAATTCTCGTTCAACAATTGAAAAGCATTGTGCGCATTGAAAATCTTTCAACATAACACCAATCCTAAATACACCCAAACTTTAAAAGTTGTCAAGTTATCAGACCATGCATCCTTTCATGACCACAATAACTAACAGATACTGTACAAATACATACGAAGAGCAGTTTCTACTTACTAGGATGAAATCTCCTTTACTCTTAAGGAAAAGTGCGAGCACCATGTTTTGAAAACTACATTCCACTTTCAGCTCACCGTCACTCGTCCATTCAAACACACTCACCTAAATACACGTGCTGTACAGATTATGCTTCTGTAATAAACATTGCACTATTTCGTAATTTATTTTAAACTTTACTATAGATTCATGTTTTCAAATGCAAATTCCTAGTGATAAATTAGTACAGTGCAGTTACCGTGCTGTTTATGCCAGCCACAATTTTTCCATTAAATTCCAGCAGAGAATAAACCGCTCCCTTCACATCTTTTTCAGCGACCTGAGTCAATTTGCCTGATATAAAATCAACGTGAACAATTGTAGTTTGTTTTTCTTGCATCATGCCCATCACTCACACAACAGGACGGCTAAATTTTGCAGGTAAATAATCTCACCGTCGTCAAGATGAAATAAAATCAAGCGGCCACTTTTTGGCTCAGCTTCCTCGGGACGAACAAACGCAGTTCCAACACAATAATACTGATGTGTATCATTAGTCAGCTGGCAAGACACGAGACTCATTGGGTTTTCATTTTCCTTCAGGTGGTATGCATGTGTGACTATATAGTAAGAAAACATTAAACTAGACGCCACACTCATTTTCCGCACGTTGTAAACCTACATACTTATATTCTGATTATCAGTGGGTAGTCTACAACGCTTCGTGTACTGAAAATCTGTAGGCACAAATGAGAAATGCACTGGCAAACAAAATACCGGTATAATAATATGTCCCTCTGTCAGACGCTGTAACCGCGGTGAAAATTGGCGTTAGTTTCAAGCTATCGTTGGTCAGAAAGGGGAAGGAGGGTAACCTACAGGGAAGAACGAACGACCTCTGTGTCGTCTGGGGTGTTTCGTTCGAGAAAATTTGAAATGTTTCTCTCGCTTGATTTTCTGGCTTACCAGCAAAATTTTCCAAATAAAGACAAACGTCACAAAGAGAAAAGAAAATTTAAAAACCTAGGAAACACCAGGGTCATCGCAATCAACACAGTTTATGACAAAATGTGTAAAGTAGTACTTGACTTCAAAATGCACGAAACTGTAGCTCAAAAGAGCAACCCAACGTGGAAACTCTAGCATGCAGTGTGCATTTCTTACCTTCAAAAGTATGTTGGTCGATGACAAGGAAACTTCCACATTCCACCTCATTTCCAAACGTGATTCCGTCGGGCTGTGCGGGCGCACTACTCGATGCCGTTCCAACATTCTTAGTGATAGTGTGCGCAGTAAGACTGGCACTACTTCGTAAGGGACGAGATTCATTGTTGGAATGTGAATCCAAGAGTTCTGTTCTGATTGTAATCACGCCAAAACTTTCAGTACTCTCTTGGTACGCAATTCGACTATAAACATACATGTTGCTTCATTCAACATATTATGCAAGAGTATAACGAACTCCGATTGAAGAAAACAGAGTTTGCCAGATTGCTTTTGTCGTTTAGCATACGCCTATTATGCAAAACATTCACATTGCATTCACATAATTTGTTTCTTTGTAAGATGTTTCTAAGTTGTTGAGACTATATAAAGATACAGATCAGTAACCTTCAGGCAACAGCCGTGTACGACGCGTCTATCATATTAATTCACTTACCGTGGTGACTCGGAGAGAGGAACACTTCGGATGTGAAGTTTTTGGATCTCATCAATGGTTCCAATAGTCAGAGAATTAGCATTTGATAACGCCAAGCTACAAAGAAACAGCAAAAACTTTACAGTTTATCCTAACCTACGAATGTGGACAAAAGAAGTGGTTCCCTCTTTTCACAAGGTAAATAGTTCTTAAGGAATGACTGACCTTTGCGGATATCCTTGAGTATTGAGAGGACACATACATCCCACTTTCTAAAAACATAACATTACGACGTTCTTTAGTTTTACCCAAATGAGGGTGAAAAACAATGTTGAGACTAATTACAGCAGTTGGTCACCAAACAGTTTGAAGGACAATCCAACATTTAGGTACAAAACTGGCGACACCATTGAACTACATATACATCCGACATCTCGACAATAATTAGTATTAAGTTTAGGTGCAAAAGTAAAGTAGCTTAAAAACCAACTTCAATTTAAATTACCTTGAGATTGACGTTAGAAAAGACAAGTTTATGGTTACTAGAGTATATCACAGTGGGACGGTCTGAACAAGCGAACACATTCACAGTTGAAAGAGAACGAAACGTTTTGAGAGCCGCTGGTTGAGTACCCAGAGTGATTTTCTTTTTTTCCGTTAATTCACCTACAAATATTGATACCTTAGAAACCTGGCGGCTATAAATGTTACTGTACAATCAGAGTAATATAGCAAAAAGTAGAAAACTGGCAATTTCAACTTGGTTGGTTAAAAAAAGACTATCCTTGGTTTCACGAAGAGACTCATAGAACATCCATTTTCTTCATGAGTACGTCCCATAGCAACACACGAAAGTTCCATTACCACTTTGCTTGCCGTGGCATTACTTACACGAAACATTGATTCACGAGTACATCCCTCAACATATTCATCACTATTTTGATAAATATTTTTTACCCGATTCCCTCCATACGACGACTGTAATTCATAAATGTTTTACTTTGGCCTTCATATATAAGAAACTTAATATCATTACTAACAATATTTCGCGTTTCTGATTAGCTAAGAACACCAAATTTTCTCTTGATTTTGTTATCTATAGAGGTATATGGGAGAAAATACGACACGTGGTACTTTTTTGTCACGTCAGCAACTGATCTCATTTTCTTAAATTTTCAATATTTTTTCGAAGCCAGAATAAATGAACGTTGAATTTCTTATTTTTCTAAATAAGTATAGCTCAGTCGTCAAATTGTTAATAATGATATCAAAAGGAGATGGCACTTGTTCTTGAAGTACTGATGAAAAATCACACTTCAGTGCTTGCCAAAATATTCGTAACACCTAAACACGCGTGCCATTCTCCACTAATACTTCTCGAACCGTGCTGTTCCCCATTGCAAACAAGAATTAAAGTTAAAAAGTTTTACATTTCAAGGCAAGGAAATTACACACCTGAGTCATCCATGTTGAAATAAAAGAAAGTGCCATCACCCAGCGCACACAACAGATATTTAATTCCTTCAAACATCGCGATTAAAACTGACCGAGGAATGATTTCTACAACGTGAACATATTCAAATATTTACAATCACTGTCGAGCGAAATTTGGACTGAAATACAATATTCACACGAGTGCTTGAAACGACAGCTAATATTTCGACTGCACCACTGCGATCGAGAGTGCTTCGTCAAAAGAAATTATAGAGTTTCGGATAGGAAATCGGAGGTTCAGAGCATTACGTAGGCTGATATTGTAGAGTATTGTATTCACTAACAGAGGATCGTTCTGCTCACTAACCTCCCCCCAAGTTTTCAACGCACACCTGATCCATGTTTGGTAACTGAAGCACTCTCAGAGAAATATCTGTCCACAAACCAACCACTACGAATACCGATTTCTCGTCGTCCGAACTTTCTATTAAAAAAACAACCTGAAATTATCATTACATTTTTACATACAGCAAAGTTGAGCGGACAAAAATTTATATTGCTATGAGGCGAGAGCAAGGTTTCGACGCACAATGCAAATAGAAAACTTTTACTGAAACTAAATTTTAGTGTCATACGTATCTTATGCATGCTACAACATTCATGACTCACAAAATACACTATGTCTCCCTACGTGATATGTACAATACATACGCGGTAGGGATATATCCAGACAAGCCACTTCGTGTTCTAACGTTGTTTTGCTGAAAGACATTTTAAAAGTAAAATAAATCATGGATTTAGCTCTTAAAACGTAGTTGATAAGTCACGAAGATTAGCCTTACTCAAGCCATATATGAGAGCCGTATAGTCTTACTTAATATTGGATGTTTCAAAATGTAGCATGGAATATGGGCAGGATTAAAGAAAAAGAACCTCAATTGTGAAACACTCTGCAGTAACCAAATCATCTCCGTCTCCTGCACAGCCTCAGAAACGCTGGGCTAGCGACTTAACATCGTCTGCGGAACATAACAACAAGCAGAAGTCGATATATACCTTATCTCATTAATGTTCTCATCTTTAAATTCAAGGTAAAATAAGTGTTTTCCAACAGCAGCCACAATCTGTTTTTTGTTGCAGGAGACTACACTGATTGTCTTGGTGTTTGGAGGTCGCCACTCACTACACAGGCCAAACACGATGTGATCATTACTTACTTACAACTGTTCGAAACGTATTACCCATGGGGAATAGTCATTTTCAGATAGTTCTGAAAAGAATTATTTAAACACTAGAATAAGATCAACCTGCTTAGAAAATACTTATGAAAAACACTATGGATTTAGGCAGACTGCTCTTAAGGTACTACGTCTAACAGAATCTAAACCGAATCTTTATTAAATATACTAGGGCGCTGCTATATGATAACATCAAGTGGGATTGATGAATCATCAAAACAACACAAGTTAATAAACAATCTTTTTGGCAACAAAGATCCGGGACTTTAAGCTTGATGTAAATAGCTTTCATTGTCTTCAAAGAGGGAGCAGAGAGGTATTTTGTCGAAATACTAAATATGGAGTCTGAGCAGGCGTTAGCACGAGATGTTTAGCGACTGCTGAATCGCATTTGATTGGTAGAGAGGTACAAGCTGCACGTCCTGCTAGGCTGTTCTTTCTCTGACTTAGTCTTGTTTCGAATCAAAGTTGGAACATGTTGTTTGACTCTGTCACCTAATCTGCGAGTTGTTCCACCCCCACAAGGTAACAATTGCATCAACATATAACTTGATAAACAGCATTACTTGAAGGAAAAGCAGGTGAAGCACAGAGGGAAAAGCCTAGGAGAACGTCTAGCATGTGCCTCTCTATACCAACTAGTTGTGATTCAGCAATTGCTAAACATCTTGTGCAAAAGAACTCTAAATTTAGTGTTTTCACAAAGTGCTTCTTTAAAGAAAATGAAAACTATTTGCATCATGCCCAAAGGATCTTCGTCGCCAAATTGTTTCTAAACTTTTGTTGCATTGATAATTCATCCTCCATTGGCATGACATCATTCCTCCTGACCCTAGAATAATAACTAGATGCTCCAATTTTAACTTAAGTTACCAGATGCAGCACCGGTAGAGCAGTCAGCCGAATGGATGGTGTGTTTTATACGCTTTCTCCAAGATCGTTAATCTTACCATAGAGTTTAAACACGTTTTGTTTTCAGAACAGTCTTTGATATAGCCATTCGCCATGGTCAATACGTTTATAAAAGCTGTATTGTTTATCACCATGACAAAATCGTTATTTAATTGCTTATCGCATGATAACTGCGACTGGCAATAAACTCTATACAAATTTGATACAATAATGGTCATTGGAAAAAAATTCAACAGTGTTAAGGTTCAAAACAAATCTGCAATGATTTGAAAACAGCGAATAAACGTAGAGCACTTCGCCCAGCTTGCAACACTGATATAAGATTTCTTAAGCGATATAGTTTGGGCGATATAGTACAGTTTTTACATTCACGAAGCTCTGTGACTGGAAGGTCGCAATGTGAGTAGTAGTACGCTAAGATATAAGGTAGTGAGGCTTAAAACAAATTCATATTCACCAGACGAGTTTCAGAGAATCACAGTTCACCAAACGAATGCAACTAGATGTGACCTAGCAGAAAATTACAATATAGCATTATACAAAATAAACCAGTACAGAAATACAAGAAAAATATAAAAGTAGCGACTACACAATGTCAAATATTTCAACTTTGTTTTACATACCTGGATGATCTTCTTTCCACAAACATTTCCGCTGTAATACGTCTGTTCATCGTCAAGAAATCCTTCAATTTCTGTCTCCTCTACTTCCTCACCACTCAGCGTTAAAATTCTGTCAAGAAACACGTTTTGTTTTGATCATACAACAACAGCTTCTATTCTGCAGTAAATGATTTAGTTTGCACGAGAATACTCTTTAAAACGTGTATATAGGGCCTCGACAACAATGGAACTGAAGACAATTCAACCACATCTCTTTTAGTTTTCTTTTAACAGCAGAGTATCTGTGTTTGGAGATAGGTGCCGTCCGTGGTCGTAGGCTGCCAACTGCCTTGTTGGCACGTAACCATAGCAACTGTGAATCCATGCAGGATAGCAACATGACAATAACATTAGCAGAGGTCGTTA
>JAODVM010414043.1:0-10181 GCA_025400095.1 Phenganax marumi
CGTAAAACAGTATCAATAATATAGTACAGTTAAAGCACGGCGAGCGCGTTCTAAAATTCAGGCCAAAGTTTAAGATTATTACTAATGTAGCAATGACTATTAAACTTGGTGCTGATGAAGGAGTGTTCTAGAGTTGAATATTTTTCCTTAATTTCTGTAAAATGCAAACTTAAACTTATCTTTTTTGGAGAAAAACAAGAGATAGGAGTGGAACTTGCCGTGGTCCAATGAGTATTTGTGTGTTTTTCACTATAATTCTTCTGAAAGTTAGGAAAAAACCGTTTGTCCAAAAGTAAATTACCAACAACAGTTCAATCCACTTTTGCAGACGAATGTTTAAGAGTACATGATAAGTTGATAACAAATACAAATATTAAAGTTTCTTTTCGATTCCCGCTCCTGAAATGGCCTCGCGAGAATGTCTCGTAACGTAAACACGCGGACCTGGAGGTAAAAACTCGCGTGTCTGGAGTTCCAGGTGTTTTTAGTTCATTGGGTCGAACCTCTGCGAAGGCATAGTTATAATGTTGTCATTGGTTAGTTTGGTAGCTTTCCGATAGGCTAAATCTCCTGGAATCTGATCGGGTGCCAACAGAATAAGATTATCCACTGAAACGTTACATGTCTTACATTCTTACATGATGCTTGAGGGTTTAACTTTGGCGCTAAATTACACGAAAATGTAGTGAAAATTCCTGTCACTTGAAAAAATGCCAAAATAGAGCCAAAAGGCCAAACATTTTTTTCAAGGCCAAACAAGAAATAAAAAAGCCAAAATTTAGTTATTTGGCCACAGAAATCCAAGTTACCAACCCTGAGCTAGATTACGGTTGATGACTGTAGATTACGGTAGATGACTATGAATTACGGTAGATAACTGTAGATTGCGGGAGATGACTGTAGATTACGGTAGATGATTGTAGATTACGGTAGATGACTATGAATTACGGTAGATAACTGTAGATTACGGTAGATAACTGTAGATTACGGTAGATGACTGTAGATTACGGTAGATGACTGTAGATTACGGTAGATGACTGTAGATGACTGTAGATTACGGTAGATGACTGTAGATTATGGTAGATAACTGTAGATAACTGTAGATGACGGTAGATGACTGTAGATTACGGTAGATGACTGTAGATGACTGTAGATGACTGTAGATGACTGTAGATAACTGTAGATGACTGTAGATGACTGTAGATGACTGTAGATAACTGTAGATTACGGTAGATGACTGTAGATGACGGTAGATGACTGTAGATTACTGTTGATGACTGTATACTACGGTGAATGACTATGGGTTACGGTAGATGACTTTAGACTACAGTGGATGACTATTGATTAGGGTAGATGACTAGGAATTGCGGGGAATGACTGTAGATGACTGTATATTACCGTGGATGACTATGGATTACATTTTACCTATAGACAATGCGTTTCGCGTATGAAGAACATGGAATTATTACGTCGTATTTAATTCATTAATTTTATTCTAAAGTTATTTAGCGGTATTCTAGAAGATAATAATAGAAAGTTTTGGAAGAGTATGTGCACTAGACATTTACTGTATATTGTCATTTAGCTGCATAGCTACACATTGTATTATCGCAATATTTTATTGTTGTTACTTATTACATTGTTGTTTAACTATCTTGTATTTTTAGTGATCACTTAGTGATCACTTTTAGTGATCACTATCATCGCTGTAGAATGTCTGTGCTTCTACAGGAGCGGCTTGGTAATTGTACATTTTGCATTTTAATGTAATGGGATGCCTACCTCCCTTTCACATGCAAGTGGAATTGTCTGGCATATTAGTTGAATGGGGATCAATCTAAGAAAGTTGAGGCACGCTGTGGCATATTGCACTTGATAAGTTAATAAAAAACTGCTCTTTAATATTCCTAGTGAATGCTCTGTGGCTGTGCCTAGTTGCTCTGCTTTGGGGTTTCACAAATCCATTCATCAAGCGAGCAGGAAAGGGCATTGAAGCAATCAAAAAACAAAACTATGTGAGCCAATTTTTTGCTGAATTGAAGTTTCTTTTTACCAACTGGCAAGTAAGCAGTATGAAATTTAAACAGTGTTTTTTTTTAATTTTAAATGCCTGCTTATGTATGCAAGCATGCACTTCTTATAAATTTGATCTAAAATCTCATGCAAAGAATATTTAATTATCTATAGTATCTACTTCCATTTTTCATCAACCAACTTGGTTCTGTTATATTTTATGTAACGCTATCTTCAGCAGGTTAGCAAGTGTATTAGTTGTGCTTTGATCAATTTCCACCATTGTATTTTACTTTAAACTAATATCAGACTTGCTTATATTAATTTATTATGATAGAATTGTCTTTGGCCATCCCAATAACCAATTCATTAACATTTGTATTCACTGTTTTGGCTGGAAGTTTATTGGGAGAAAAAGTTGAAAGTAAAGGTACCCACATGCAGAAAAACTTATTTCTGAGGACTTTTTTTTATTAATTTGATGAATTTTTCAGGTCTCTGAGCCCAGTGTACCTGTTTACTATTTTTTACTCTGGCTAATACCAGATGATTTACAGCAAAGAAAGTTACTGTTTTTCTCTTTTTAAAGATATGTATTTTGGAATGGTTTTAGTCAGTAGTGGTGTGGCGATATGTGTAGCAGGAAAAACTTAAGAACTTTGGAGAGAATTTAAAGTTATTCGAAACTTAGTGCTTCTTGGAAAACAGGCACTAGAAATTTAAAAAAGAAATAAAAACAAGCTACATATTGTAATGAAAACTTAGACCTATATAGTTTCAATAATAGTACTTCAATAGTTTTCTTGTGTGCATGTTTTTTTTATTTACATTTTAGGGCAGGCAGAATAAACTTCAAATAAAATGTAACAAAATTTTTCTAATATGTATCAAATTACTGTCTGAGAATGTCGATTTCTTTGAAAATACCCTAAAAGCTCCTGAGGTTTTATTGTCTTGCACTTCAAGTTTACCTCAAAAAGGTTCTCAAACTCTTGCTTACAATGCGCAGGATTTGTGGAAAACAGATTAAAGCTTATGAATATGTAAATTTTACGTACAGATTCGATCAATACAATGTATGAATTTCATTAGCTAATTTACTAAATTTGGAAACCCGTTGGGAGACGATATCACGTGCGTTGACATAAACACTCTGAACTCACAAGACATCGGTTTTAAATTGCAGTCATAACTTGTAAAATCGAAGAAGAACCACTGTGATTATATATTAGCTGGATTTACTTGATGTTCGCTTGAAAAGCGAAGTACAGTTCGTTCACGTAATGGTGAGCTAACAAATTTTATACTTGGATGACTATTAACACTTTGGGTATCGACTTGTGTTTTCTCTACTACATATAGTCTTTAAAAGAAAAGAAAGAGTTTCTTTTCAAAGTCTTGGTTATTGGTGATCTTGGAACGGGAAAAACGAGTATAATCAAACGATATGTGCACCAGTTTTTTTCCATTCATTACAGAGCCACGGTATCCCTTTCCTAAAGTGTGCACACATATGCTAATTTATGAGCAAAACTCATAATATTACGCTCAGTATAACACGAGTATACTTAATTGTATATTTACTGATGTTTAGTATACAAACGTGCATTGATATCTATAATGTTTTCTTAAGATTTTCAAGCACATTATTTTTATGATATATGGCGACTCTTAACTTTGAAAGCTAGGAGGAATTTCTGCCTGTCAATGGGAATACTTACTTAGTCAAAGTAAATCAACATTGTTTGAATAGGAACTGACACATGCATATAAATTATGCATAGTAATTATCTAACTCATCTACAATATATGTGAAGTTTTGGATGGCTTACATTTAATGCTGGAGGCTTTCATGTTTTACGTTGTTCAATAAGAATCTTTGTTAAAAGAGTGGCCATTTTTGTCGGTCCTTCATGGTCAATACTGGTGTGTTACTAAGTTACCAACATGAGGCTGAAATATCTACAAAAAAAAATTAATGTGGACAACTTTATCTGCTAATGATTCTACTCTGTTCAATGCCTGATAATGTTTTTTGTCTAACATCAGATAGTAATTTCACTCATTTACTGTTCTGTGGAAGTTTAGTCCACTGGCACTAAATGATAAACACAGTGATCGTTGATATGTAAATTTCTAGTAACGCTTGAACAGTGTATGAGAGGTTTTCTTTGACATAAAGCAAAGATTGGCGTTGATTTTGCGCTGAAAGTACTCAACTGGAACGATGAGACTTTAATCAGATTACAATTATGGGACATTGCAGGTATGCTGGTGTATGGTGCTCAGGTTTCAATGGTTGTTTGCTATTTATCACAACATCTAGTATAAACCTATTAAATGGCTAAAGTCTTAAATAAATGAGTAAAATCATCTCACATACTAAAATATATAAGTAGGTGCATAGAGACCATGTTTCCTATCAGTGATTTAACTGAATTTTTTTTCCTCACATGAAAACATCATCTATGTGTAGTTTCATTACAACAGTGCTTTTTGAATTTTTCATAGGGCAAGAGAGATTTGGGAACATGACAAGAGTATGAATTACTGGCCTGTTGCTGGCAACTATGACGTTTCATTTGAAACCAGACTAGTTGCAAGCTCCATTCAATTGCATACTTTTTATTATAGGTTTATTACAAAGAAGCAGTGGGTGCTTTTGTTGTATTTGATGTTACTCGAGCAACAACATATGAAGCTGTAGAGAAATGGAAAAGTGATTTAGATAGCAAAGTGTTTCTCCCAAATGGTTCACCTATTCCTGCAGTTCTATTAGCTAATAAAGTGAGCGCATAAGTTGCTTGAAGTTATTGTTTAGAGCAAGACAATTGTGTATAACAGTTTGCATTCGACTCATTTTGATGTTTTGTTTTGTGTGTGTGTGTGTTTCATAGTGTGATCAAGTCAGTGAAGGACTATATAGTAATACAAGTCAAATGAATGAGTTTTGTGCAGAAAAGGGTTTTGCTGGTTGGTTTGAAACTTCGGCTAAAGAAAATATTGGCATAGATGAGGCTGCTTCATTTTTAGTTAGTAAGGTGAGGTTTTTATTGTTATGATAAAGATTGCATGGGAATATATGCCTTACCAGTCCTACCTTGTTTTTTATAGATTTTAGAAAATGAATCTAAACACGTACTTGAGGAAAGTGCCAGGCCGGATATCATTGACATGGATGGTCGTTCACCTACCAATAAACCGGTTGGCCCAGGAGGGTCGGGCTCATGTTGCTCATAGACTCACACATATTGATACCATTTCTACTTGTGCTCCAAGATTGAATTATATATTTCGTACACACGCCAAATAGTACCATCGGTATTTAAAATGGTTCAGGTTTTAAATCTTGAGTAGGTTTAAAATTAAAAACTACGTAATTGGTCTTGCAATTTACTGCGGCAAGCAAATTTAGCTTGCAGGCTAAGTAGAATTTGTCTTTGATATTTCGTGTAAAACTGCCTTACATTCCAGGAGAATGGGGAAATTTCTTGCAGTCTCTGACTTGCTGAAGGTGATTATAGTTAATAGTTTAGTCCTCTCCCAATGCAGTTCAAATAAAACGAAAACTGGGGTAATACGGAACATAAATAATGGTACATAATGTGAGTGGATATTTGAATCGGTCAGTTGATATTTTTGTGAATGTAGTGCGAAATCCCACTTTAAAAGAAACATAATTGAACGAGGTGATTCTGGACGTTTCTGGCGCACCATGCTTAGTTATGTTGCTAAAATGCAGTGCCTGACAAGTTTAATTATTAAAATTGCAAAACTTTGAAAAAATTTCTTCTAACTGATGGAAGGGCAACAGATATCACTCTGCTCAATGTTAGATGAAATTTAATACTCCATCTAATACCAGACAATTTCATGCTGTCTATAAATGCAGATGATTTTAGATCTTGGCATCAGCCAGCTGCAAGGAACTGAGTATCACAAAGTCCTAGCTCCTCTTGTATATGGAATATTGATTACCCCCAAAGAATCACACCAAATACCGTATTTACTCGTTTGAACGCCGCGGCGCTCTTTAAATTTTCAGAGCTTCAGATGCGGCGCTCAATCGAGTAAATACCTCATGGTACTACTAGTACCAGGCTACCAGCTTGCGCGCAATCGGAATGCTGTCCCGCAGTCACGTGCTGGTGTTTACAAAACAGTGCGATCGGAAATGCGTTCAAAAATAGGAAACGTCGACCTTCAGTGCTTCACTGGTCAGTTGATCTTTGTGATTGATATGATTGATATGATCTCATTTCGTTCAACTGTGGGAAGGGTTTTCTTTTAAAAGGCATTTGTTGAGAAACATCTCGATCAAAAGACTCCATATAAACACCCTACACAAACTACGGCAGTACATATTTTTGTCTGCCCGGTGAGCACTGTCGGGGCACACGTGATCAATTTCTGACACAACAAATTAACAGTTCAAGCTTTCAAAAGATTGCGACTAAAAATCTCGATAGGAAAACAAGTATGGTAAGCGGATAATTTAGAATCGCATGTTGTGTTTCAAATTATTAATTAGCATCAATAATGTAACAAATTTGTGAATTTTCTTGTATTAATTTAATTAATACCTCCAGAAAGTTAGGGGGTTATTTGCACTTAATAAATAATGCCAAGTAATAAAGCAAAATTGATCTGTTTTCCTTCAGAGTGTTCTCGCTCCTAAGAGCAAGGAGAAGCAGTTAAAGGTTCTTGTTCTTGGTGACGTTGGAACAGGCAAAACAAGTTTTATACGAAGATATATTAGTCAAAAATTCTTCATTAACTACAAGGCAACTGTATCCTCACTTATGCCTTATGGCTCATTGAAACTGTTAAACCAGTTAAGACATATACACATGTTAAGCATCGCAGCCTGAACAGTAAATTTGTCTGGCTGTAGACGTAGTCGCCAGTTAATATTAAGTGATACTGGGTAATTACTGCTTGGTGCATTAGACCCTAAAGAGTTAAAATATCTGTTATTTCTGTTAATAAATGCTGACAAATTCAGATTGGAAGTGATTTTGCAGTGAAGACGATAGATTGGGATGATAATTGTCAAATCAAACTACAGCTTTGGGATATTGCTGGTACTGTATCTTCATTAGTCATTACCATGAATTCTTTATTCATCAACCAATTTATCTGTTTTAATTCTTCGAACATAATAGGGCAAGAAAGGTTTACTTCAATGACCAGGGTATTTTCTTGTATTATTCAATTATTTTGCTTTTTAAATTGGAACTCCAGAGCTTTGTTTTCATGTATTTTAAATATTCTACTAGGTGTATTATCGTGACGCTATTGCGGCATTTGTGGCTTTCGACGTGACAAGAGCAGCAACTTTTGAGGCGGTTGAGATGTGGAAACGTGATTTAGATAATAAAGTCTTTCTACCAAATGGCCAGCACCTTCCAGCAGTTTTATTGGCCAATAAAGTAAGAGAAACATTCATTGACATCGCACAGCAAACTGAGCTTGTTTTCAACACTTTCTCAACTAACTGTTGGACTGTTCAGATGTTAAAACTATTTTACTTTTCTAGTGTGACCAAGAAAGCATAGTGAAAAAAGATAAAATTGTTAAATTGTGTAGAGACCTTGGCTTCCTTTCCTATTTTGAAACATCAGCAAAGGAAAATATTGGCATAGACGCATCTATCAACTTTTTAATATCCAAGGTTTGTAGTTGAAACCAATTGGCAAGCAATCTCTGTACTTTGGTACTTTACTTTGACATGCAATTGGTCAACAAATCGAGAAATTGCCAGGCATTAAAATTAAACTGTCAAGGTAAATTGGTGACCTTAATGAGCTGGCCTGTAACTACTGGGGGGGAGGTGTCACCCCCCCCCCCCTCAATGTTGCAATATTGCTATTTTTGGGCAAATTTAGCAACTGAAGACATGCTCGTTGGGCAAGAAATATAAAAAAGAGCATATTTGAACTTTTCTCAAAGTCAATAGCAAATATAAAATTTTTAGTTGTTTTTAGTACATGCTTTCTTAAATACAAAAACCTTAGGATAGTTAGTGGTAACTGTTTATGTCTATCATGCTTGCAGTTGGGCCATGCCCTTTGGTTTTTTCATTGGGCAAAATTTTCCTGCACCCCCCTGAACACAACACCACACCCAAGTTACAGCCCAGTTGATAAGTAACATCATCTAGCATAAGACAGAATAAAATAAGTAGGGTGCACTAACATGACATATTGGCAGTCAATTGGTTAACGTCTGATGCACATTTTTCACAGATATTAGAAAGGGAAGTGTCAATATCAAAAAGCGGATCTACAGACCTAACACCTGACGGTGACCAAATACCAGACGACACTCCTGGTTGCTGTGCTTGTCATTATCCAAAGTCAAAACCAGTTTTGGTGGAGGTATCCACGGACCAATAACACACACATGCTGGTATTAGCTAATTCTTGGTGATCTCAGTGGAGTTGTCTTACCAAATGCAATACATGAAGGGTGGGTGCTCTTGGAATAATTATCATATGCCTTGATCAAAGTCTCTCAAATTTAGTTTCCTTTCTGCACATTATCAACATAGATGATATTTTGGTTGAGCATTTTGCAACAGAAAACCTTTCAGTTTGTTCATGTAAATTTGTAATAGAGTAAATAGACATATAGGCTTTGCTGTTTATAACATTATTTTGCATAGTTTTTCGCAACCAAGAAATGATATTTATTGCAATAACATTAAAGGTAAAGACTAAGGCAGAGCAACAAATAAGCAATTGCTCTGTTTGGATGTAGAGTTAAAAACTCTGGATGTATTACTGTGCATATGTATGTAGAAGAAACATGTTCAACAGTTCTTGTTTGTTTGGACTTTTGGCTCTAAAAAGTTGGGTTTTGTTAGCATGGCTGTAAACAAAAAGCACAATTTTCAATGTTCTTCATGTACATAAAATACAGCTCAAAATTTGCCACAATTGTTTCACATCCAAACAAGGTGAAATGACCATTTTGATAACGTAAATTGTAAAATGAGGCTTAGATAATTTATTATGTGAGCCAAAGTTATATACAATAGAAACTAATTCAGTTTTGTATAAACTTCCCAGCCAGTTCAAAGAAGCATAAATTAGCACAAAGGTAATACATTACTTCAGTAACATATAAAGTCCTTTAGCCATTACCTTTGCTTTATCAAATCAATGTTTCTATAAACTGCAAAATATGGAAATGCTTGTCCCAGTTTGCTGAGAAAACAAACCGAGCATCCTTCATCGTTCAGCTAATTTTGTCCGATCACCTTCTATAAACCAGTTTATCTGGCTGAGTGAAACTAGTCATAGGTTGTCCACTAATACCACATGTACCAATACCAACCTAATTAAAAAGACAACAGACCAAATAAAATACAAGCGATGATATTATTACAGAAAAAAAAACTAACTTCTTCTGACAAAGGGCTTTTAAAATATATTACAAGCATTTTTGATGTATAATTCTATATATAATTCTATATATATATTTCTATATAATATTCTATATATAATTCTATATAATTCTATATAATTCTATATTCTATATATATTCTATATTATTCTATATTCTACATATAATTCTATATATATTCTATATATAATTCTATATATGTATATTTAAGAACAACAATACCTTTCCTTCAACTGTTTCTGGTGATGCAAAGATGCTTTTCTTTGAGATTCCTTTTTTCTTTCCTCCAGACTAGCATGAAAAAAAATTACATTTAGAAGTAAATCAATATCGCTGATGATTTCCAAAAATGACTACCAATACCAATACTTACTTTAGGTCCATTGAAAAAATCCAACCATTTGCTTTTCTCCTTCTCTCTTGCTTCATTCACTTCCTAATGATTATAAACATGTTCTATACTAATGTTTAAATATCTTAATACACTAATTGCTCTCTGTGTTTCCACCTTTCGTTTTTGTTTTTTCTTAAGAGCTTTCTTCTTCTTAATTTCACGAAGTTTTTCCCGCTCTGCTCTAAAAGTTGATAATAAGTTGATATAATGTATAATATAATAATATAATAATATAATATATAGTATATATATAGTATATATAATATAATGTAATTATATATAATATAATATATAATAATAATATAATATAATAATAAGTTGGTATAATAAGTTGATAATAAGTTGATGTGATGAATAATATAAT
>JAODVM010414054.1:0-26704 GCA_025400095.1 Phenganax marumi
CTGTCTCTCCTTTGTTTCCTTTATCGCCAGGTGGTCCTTTGAACTAGAAATACATATTTCATTCATCAGCTACAGTAAGAAGCCTTGTGTGCATTTGCAACGGCGTTATGTACTTATTTACTTACAAGTTTGATGTCCGCTTGTGTAGAAAATGATATGAAAAAAGAAAGAAGTAAAAATCAGTAAAATCATCACGAATTATATATTAAATCAGCACGCACAATCCTAAGTTGTTTCTCGTATAATATAGATGTCTAGTGGTAATACAGAATACGGTTTATACTATAGCTACATGGCACCAGTATGGTGGAATATGAACGACATGATATTAGCCCCTTGTTTGTTAGAAACTACATGTTACGAACCTACGCAGTTTTTGCCATCACCGTGGTACCCTGCATTACATTTACATATGTATATTCCAAGAACAGTATCTGTGCACGTGGCAAACTTATGGCAGTTATCTCTAGGTGTACCACGTATTTTGGTTTCTGTAGCAGAACACATACATGATTTTATCACATTCGGAATTTCGTTTTGACCACAGTAAGATCGTTTGTATCCCGATAGTAAAGTAACGAGTTTCAGCTTCTTTCTTCACAGATTCACAAAATTTGAGTATGCCAGTTGTAATGGAAAGCTTATGCGCGTCTCCTTGGCCTTAGTTTTAAGCGGAAAATGTAAAACACTACAATATAAAACACTACAGATAGTCTTCAAAGTAGTGTTTTCTAATATGTCAGTACGTGAAAAGCTCTGTTTGCGTAATTCGTAGGTCAAGCCGTACGTAGCTCAGTTTCATCTATGTTTGCGTTAGTGTACGGAAAAATACGGTAGATTCACGCATGCAGCGCTTATCATTCCGAAGTAATGCCGGTGAAGCATTGCAGGTGTACACAAAATAATAGCAGGTTCACCGGTTGGCAAAGATTACAGTTGGCAAATGGCAATTTAACATCACACAATGATTGCGGTGTCTAGCCCATCTTGCATTGCTCCGTTTTGACATTGTAATTGCATCGTGTTTTCTCGTCAAACATTTGCAATAAACTCAGCTACAATACTGCACTTACCCACACATGTTTTTCCATCGCCAGTATAACCTTCGTTACATGTACATTTGTATTTTCCAGGAGCAGTGTCCGTGCACGTGGCAAACTTATGGCAGTCATCTTTAGGTGTACCACATATTGCATTTTCTACAGCAGCACACATTTTATCACAGTCGGAATATCTTTTTGACGAGTACAATCATTTGTATTCCGATAATTGAAATTTTTCGAAATTAAATTTAAGCTCTGTGTTTTGGACATTCAGAAAATTTGAGTGTGGAAGATGCAGTGAAGGGCTTATGCACATCTCCTTTCGCCTTAGTTTTGATGAAAACGATGGCTTAGTTTTGAAGAAAAGTTCGCCTTAGTTTTACGTAAAAGGATCGTATTTAAAATAATTCCTTCTAGATAATGTAGATGGTCAGCCTCTTGCCCAGCCTCATCAATATTTGCGTTAGTGTACGGAAATATACGATAGAATCAGCCGTGCAGCGCCTATCACTCTGAGGTACTTTCTGTGAAGCATTGTGTCATTGTGTAAAGTAGTAGCAGGTTCTAGGGATGGCAAAGACTACAGGTGCTAATTAAGCTTTGTACATTGTGCAGGATGTAACCTATCTTGCAGTTCTTCGTTGCGAAATTTCAATTTAGACCGTGTTGTTTTGCAATGAACTAAGTATAGTAATGCACTTACCCACACATGTTTTTCCATCGCCAGTATAACCTTCGTTACATGCACACGTGTATGCTCCTGGGGCAGTGTCCGTGCACGTGGCAAACTCATGACAATCATCTTTAGGTGTACCACATATTGCATTTTCTATAGCAGCATACATTGTTTTTCAGTGGAACTGTAGTTTTTACGAATACAATCGTTTGTATTCCGAAACTTAACGTTTTTAGAAATTTAGTTCGAGCTTCGTTTTATGGAGATGCAAAAAATGTGAGTGTGCAAGGTGCGAATGGAGGGCTTATACATGTTCCTTCGATTCAGTTTTGATGAAAATGGAAAGCACTAACTGTGACTGGGACATGGCTATTTCGTTGCTTTTTATCAATGTTGGAGATACTTTGTTTTGTGTTAGTTTGCTAAAGTATACTGTAGATTTAACTAAGTAGCGCCTATCATTCTGAATTTATTGGCTGTTGCATATACTCAGTTTCGTACTGTTCTTACCCACACATGTTTTTCCATCGCCAGTGTAACCTTCGTTACATGCACACGTGTATGCTCCTGGGCCAGTATCTGTACATGTGGCGTGTTCATGACAATCATCTCTCGGAGTACCGCAGACTGCAATATCTAGGCGATTGATAGAAAAAACTTCGTTTCCAACGGATCCATTGCATAATAAAGGAAGTTTTGATCCAGACGAAATACTGCTATGGTAAAGTATTAAAGTATTGAAGGTATAGCCTTGTAAAGTCCGCAAATTTTGTATAATTTTATACTTCAAGGCCGAGATTGATAACCTCATTTAGGAAAATGTATTGATGTCGACCAGCGTAGCTACAACAGAAATGTACAAATTTTGTAAACTTCGCATTGCTCCGTTTTCCACATTTTACAAAATTTTATGACGAAATCTTGCCATTTTGCTAATTCTGTGATGCTCTTTCCAACTTTGGGTTTGGATGTCATTCTTTTTGCCTTGATCAAAGTTAGTTTACAATACAACGCGTCTAATTTACTAATGATTATTACATGGGCTCAGAGCCCTCTATGCGAGAGAGTTAGGACATCTATTGTCTTCATGTTGGAACGAAAATGGCGGAATACAATGGTAAAACAATAGATTGCCGCCATTTTTGATCCAAAAACGATTAAATTCAAAAGATTTGTTAACAATAGATGACTCAACTCTCTCGTATAGAGGGCTCTACATGGGCTGCCTCTGCTGTAGTGTATATTAATGAGAACATGAAATACCTGGGCAGAAACGTCGGATGAATTTCTGCACATTGTTAGTCAAATCATTATAGGTTTTTTCGAATATTGCGTTGTCTGAATCTTCTACCATATCAAGAATTTCTTGTCTAGGCTTTTCTCCCTTGAGTCCGACGCCGATTGCGAACACTGTCATATCGCGATTGAAAAATGGTTGGATTGCTTCTCCAACATACTTGTAGCCTCTTCTCTTCGATTCTACAGTCTGTTCTCCGTCAGTAATGACCACGAATATTTTGGCAACATCAGGATCGTTTTCACGATAACCAGCATCTTGTCTAAGCACTTCTTCGTCAGCTACGGCTAAAGCTAAATGCGTTTTGGTGCGGCCTCCAACCAGTGGTCCGTCCATGCTGTTCACCACTCTGCTAAACTCTCCAGGACTGTCACTCTCAGCTAGTGTAATACGTGTCTTTGCTGCATCACTGAAAGTAACGATAGCTCCTTGCCCATAAGGTTCCCCCTCGTCATTCCTTACTCCAATCTGCAGTGCTTCACCGACTTTCCTTAGAAAGATGCGCATCTGATCGTAATCGCCCGGTTTTACGCTGCCAGAGCGATCAACAATGAACGTGATGTCAGTCTTTCGTCCACATTTTGCTGATTGGCCTGCACAGAAATAACATTAGATAAGAAACCTCTCCATGTATTATAAATGTTGATTTTTTACTGTATTTTATTTTTCTCGCATTTTTTCCAATTTATTGAATTGATTCCCTAAACTCTGTACGAGTCTATCGTTAATGCATCTATATCTCTATCCATCATAATATCACTCCTTCACTACCATCGCATAAACCACTAATGCAAGTTTAGTTCACGCTGAGAGCAGAAAATCACAATTTGATTGCTTCTGGAAGATTTTCTTGTCTGCATGCTGTGACAACATAATGCTAGAGCCATTTCTCATTTCTTGCCTTATGCTATGCTTCTGTCACAATGAAAGTCAGCAATAGTCATAGACTTGCACCCATTGACGAAGTTTTGCGTAAGCTAAAAGCTAGAACCTAAATGAGCAAAATTTGGGGTTTTCAAAGTTGAGCGGACGTATCCAAGGGGACCGGTTCACGTTTTGTCAACTTTTCGGTCGTGTCTTTCGTTAGCTGCAATAAAATACCACCATGGTCTATGATGCAGCGCTGAAGTCGATCAATAGGTGGCGCTTGGTACGCAATCCACTAAAACACAGTGGAGCAACATGCATAATAAACGTCCAGTGGGATTAAATCCCCTGTCCGACTTCTCCAAGAAGAAAAGATGTTTCAAACATTAGAACGAGAAAAACATGTACTTTGGAGTCTGAATTAATCAGTTGTTTAGATCATAATAATGCGTGTTTATATTCCACAGTATAAGGTCAACTATAGTTGCATGGTAAGATGTTTGTTAACTCTATACCGGTGATCCTATCAGTGTAGTACTTCATTTCTGGCCAACCGCCAGAGAATATACTTGTCAAGAAACTCCCAGGTGTTGTATACGATGTTAAACTATGATGTAGTCTATATGCCTATAAGTATGCCTGTAAATGCTGACCAGCAAGTGTATGCTTGCATAGGCCTAGTACGGATTCGTTGTATTTTTTAGACATGTCACCTAACTATCGTCCTTTGATGGCTACTATTTTTATAACAGATGGTACTTTTTGCGTCAGAACGAAACAATTAGTAGTAGCTGCAAGAATATCAAGTTTTTATGTTAATAAAAGCTACATTGTCAGATACACACGAATAACTAGTTATGAAATCGAAAAATAAATTGCTGCTATATAATTTGTAACCTTTAACACAATCTGTAAATCTAATGAGTACTGTATATTCAACAATTATTATTTAACTATTATCTAATACTGGAAAGACCGTATCATACAAATATTTGATATAAGGAACAAAATTTCCATGAATACGTATGTGCGTAAGTTTGCGCAAAAGTGGTATTGCGTACCACTTACTTACCTTTTGAAAGTCCTATTGATAAGGATGCCGCTAGAAGAAAGCAAGAGAGTCTCAAAAGAGCGTCCATAGTGGCCTGCTGGGTCTCCAAACAATGCGCTTCGAACAAGCAGGAATATAGTGTTGGAATCACTCGAGACCAGGCACTTCAAACAGGAGTTCGACTGCCTGACTTTTGAATGTTGAAGCGTTAATGTTTGTGACAGACGTCCAACCAATTCACGGTTAGCGCTTCATCAACAACCGTATTCATCCACTACAACATGAACACAGGCGCATTGTCAAGTCACTAAAATTAAACTCCAACATTCCTGGGTTATTTGAATATGTTTCATAATTCGCGCACACGTTCGAACCACCAGGGGGAAGCAAAGCGAAATGCACAGATTAGTCCCTGCTTAATTCCACAAGTGGCGAACACTTAGGTACTCTTTAATCAGGTTAACACTTCCAGCGCTCAAAACGAAAACTTTAGTGTCAAAAAGAACATTTTATACTAATTTTGGCCATGAAATTCGTGTATATATATTATTCATTTTACCCGTTCTGTCTCCCCGGTATGGTTAGAGTATACTATTAAATCATTATGGGTCCAATAGTATCACGTTTCACGTTGCAGTGCGAGAACACAATAGCTGTTAGGGCAAACACCGCCTATGCTCGCGTCAAGTGTTGTCTACATTTACATACTGCGGAAAACAAGCGTTTTCTCATATATACTGCAATGCAACTGTCTCTATATTTTGTAAAGATATTCCGTGTCAGTCTTAACGAGACGTTTATTAGCATAACTTGTGAAAGAATCTGTTATGCATTTCATTGCAGATACGCACATGTATTTTGTATTACAGTTCACTTCCTTCCTATGAGTGCAGCGTATCCCTTTCTCACCCAAACTGTACCTATATAGTAAGTTGCTTATGTGCAAGTCAAAGGATCAAGCGTGGCTCGCACAAAAAATGAAATTACTGTAGTTAAATAGATCAAACAAATTTTAGTTTATGATTGTTCAATCCGATTGACGCCGTATTTGAAACTAATTGAAGCAAAAGACGTTTATATTTCACCACACATGCCAATGAAAAAATTGTAAACATTTGGTATTTCACTTCATGTGAAACTAAAAAAAACTTTGGTTTTCGCGCATCAGACAGAAAAATTTCTCATTGCATTTCTTGCTAATACTTTTTTCTTAATCAAAAAATCAAAGCAGAATATTTGATATTACATGCAAAACAAACTGCAATACTTTATTCGAATTTTGCCGTTTATAGGTCTGTGCTATGGTTATTGTACTTACAAGTTCACACGAAAATATCGTTTGCTACATAACACTGTATTTGGAATCAATCGGCACTGATGCATTTATTTCTAATGATGTTCTAATTGAAACTATTGTATTTCAATGTTTACAGTTATAATATAATAGTCCGTAGCCACTAACTTCAAGAGAAGCACACAGCGCTAAATTCCACTCCAAATTCTTCATCTTCCCCACCGACATCAAATACAGCGACATCACGAATAGGAAGTCGAGCTGTGTTGCCAGTGTGGACTTGAACTTCAGTCGTGTACCATTTGCCATCTTTTTTCTATAAAAAGTAACAAAGAAAAATTTTAAGCAACAATAAATACCCTACAATGCTGAAATTTGCAGCATTTGTGCTGCTCAAGTATCCCAAACTTGCGGCTTAAAATGACGTTGTGCCGTTTTTGTAGCAAACAATTAAATAGAAAAAGAATTTGATTCTATTCAGTACGACAGGCATTTTCTTACTCCATTTCTAGTGAAACATGTTGGCCTATCCTGAAGCCATTCACCAGTGACTCATGCAGTGGCGGCTCATTATAATACATTGCATGATATAATAGCTTATTGCATACTACTTACATTACATTCGTCTTTTAGAACAAGAGGCCTGAATTTCTTGGCACTTAATGCGTGGTATTCCATGCCATTATCTCCACGTAATTTGATAGAATTCACTTTACTGTTATTTTCATCATTCCATGCAGCTGAGTTGCGGCAATGATAAGTAATATTTTGCCAAGCTTTCACTGAGAACATTTGTAAGAAGAGAATTTGATTTCCATCCACAGCGTATCGCATCTAGAACATTAGAAAACAAAAACGTTAAGCTTGTGGTTTATCTTACAGCTCATGCAATGATGGCTGGTTGAGGAAATTTCTACTGTGTGAACGAGCCTTTAGTCAATAGTGTCTTCTATCGTGAAATTCACGTTTTACTCAAGCTTTAGGATAGAATAATGAGATCAAACTTACCTCGTTTGATTTCTGAAGTTCTTCTGAGAACCAGAGATAGCGATCTCTACCGGTATACCAACTCTTCTTCTCAACCTGAAGGAAAACATCATATATTTTGTAAATTCAGCTTACGTTTGTATTTTACTTTTTGTTTCAAGTAATTTGTACAGAGACGTTTAATGAAGAGGAAACTAGGAAAGTAAGAAAACTTTTGTCGTACAGATGAACTCTTTGTATAATTATTATGTTCCCCGGAGCAAAACGTTTTAGTGAAGCCAACTTCATACATACCTCAAGTCTGTTGGGTAGGATACAAGTAGCGGAGCTCTCAAATTGACAATAAACTAGAACAGCGTCGTTGGCAACTCCGCCATTGGGGTCAATCCAATAATTGCCTAAATAATAAAAATTTAGATTATTGAAGTCTTGGAGTAGATTTGCTAGATCAGACGGCTAAAAAATGTTTTTCAAATCCAAAACTGCTGCGACCATTGTTTTTTGTTATATTAAAGAAAAGTCTTACCACTTTCTAGAGAAGGATAAGACATATGAAGTTGTTTGCATGTTGAAGCAGGATGCTTTTTGCTGCCGTCGGGATGTCGAAGAAGATCGAGGTCTTTCATTACGGAAGTTATGGAGCGAAGAGGTTCCACCTTGAAAGGAAAGAACTGTTGGAAAAGAATGCTATTCTGAACCAGTTACCTCCCGAGTCAGCATCAAATTGTACGCTCCTGAGTAGCGAGTCTCATATAACATGAATATATTTAAACAATACCATTGTATCGTAGTTGCTGGAATGATCAAGTTCTTCAATTTGATTTAGCTGCTCTTCCTGCAAAAAACCGAAACAAACCGTTATATTTAACCAATATTTGTTGTTCGTTGTCAAATAATATTGAGGTTTCATAGATTCGATCGTTCATATTCCACTAAAGCTAACGAAACAGATGGATCTCATCTTGACTAACCAACTAATGGAATCTTAGCCAGCATTGGAGTAGTAAGTAGTGCCGGTGGTGGAATACCGATCTGAACCGCTAATGATCTCGTCGTTTCAGCACTTTCTATAACTACAATGCCTATTCTGCATTACTTACAATTTTGCTTTGGTAATACGAATACCGCCTTGGTCCCTTATCAGATGATGTTTCTGCGAATCCACCAACTCCTGCTTGGCCAGCCTAGAGTGAAAGTATACGAAGTGACGATACCGTACAAGTACACATATACTTGTGTTTGGCAATCAATCAGTTGCCAGGTATATGCTTTGTTTTATCACTTAGTACTTCAACATTTTTTAAGCTGAGGAGAGTTTATTTCCGCATGCACCTGCTATAAATTGTAGTGGAAAATGCCAACTTTGAATGTAATACCAAATTTGGGAATGTCTTAGTGACTTACATAAGAAGATGGTCCAGGAGGACCAGGTGGGCCAGGCGGACCCTAAAAACAAAATCAGTTATATTAAAGTTTGTATAAGGTGTTTAAGACTGATATGTTTTAAGCATATATATATGTATAACTATATATTATATTAAGTTGGTGAAAAAATATCCTCATTAATAAAAATGCCCTAATACTCTGAAGATGTTTTCGATATTAAGATTTTGTAAATTAACTTACAGCGCCACCTGGCAAACCCTGAAAGAGAAGATACACAAGTGTTTAGCAAATATGTTACTGAGCATTTTTCCTCGACGATTCTCTCATTTAACACTCGATATATTCGCAAAATTCGTGCTATTTATCTCCGTTTCGTTTGTTCTCAAAATTAAAACACAACGAATATACGAACAGCAAATCAGTTACAGCTCTAAGCACGGCACGATAAAATATACTAACCTGCGGTCCACGTTCACCCTAAAGTATAACAAAACAGTTAGCCGCCATGTACTGTTTGTCACCTGCGTTTAGTTTATATTTCTGGACAGCTTGAATACTATACTTACAATTGGACCGGCCATCCCATGGCCACCAACGACTCCCTAAATCACAAAAATACTGTATAGCAACATTTACCGTAACAAAGCATGAAATTCTTTGTCAATCACTCATTTTTTCATTGCAACCTGAGAAATGCAAACTCCAGCAACATCAACCGACAGGCCTCATTCACACTATGCACGAATAATTGAGTATACTAAAATGAGTAGTATACTAAGTATATAGTGCTCAACAATGCCACTGATATTGCATTTAGTAGAGAAAGCTTTCCCGTGTAATCTATGTGTACCTCTTTCCCTATTCCTCCCATATCACCAGCCCCTCCCAAGAAACCAGGATCACCCTAACAGATACATAGAATGTGAAGTAGCAAATAGCTTTATATAACATTCATTTAAAATATCCGGTTTTCATATTTGTTCATGAGAAAGAACGTGATTATTACTTACTTGAGGTCCTTTTAGACCAGATAAGCCAGCAGGTCCCGGTTGACCTTTAGCACCCTTATAAAAAATAAAAAATCATCTTGTCCATGCAACATGACAATGCAAGTAACTGTACGTGAACAGTAGAACCGGCGATGAAGCTTTCTATTTATGGTCGTGCACTGTATAGTAGTTTCTAGTCCCACGGAATAATTTCTTAATAAAGTTGCCCGTCAGTGTGACCATCACGATTTTTTAGGGAATCAAGAAGGAAGGCAATAAATTTATACAAAAAAATACCAAAGATCCCGCTCCACCAGTTGCACCAACGCCTCCAGTTTCGCCTTTTGCGCCCTAAATTAAAAGTACTACCATTTCGTAAATCCGAAAATTCTTTTGATATTTCTTACTGTATATTTACCAGATTAGTCGATGAATTAGCTAAATTTCAACTATGCGAACCAGTGGTTCCGTTTTAACGTGAAACAGGACACGGAGAGTACAAGTGCTAATTTTTTTAGTGTGTATAACTCAATTCACTTCACCTTTTGGCCATCGGCTCCTCTGGCACCTACATCCCCAAGAGGTCCTTGTGTTCCCTATTTGTGCGAAATAAAGTGCGTGTTGAAGTGAAATGGAACGAAATAAAGAATGCATTATAGTACATAACTGCGAAGAGAAGCTGTCCAATGTCTTAATATCTTGACAAGAAAAGTAGCTACGTACTTTTGCTCCGTCATTTCCTGCAGCACCCTCTTCACCAACGGAGCCTTGTTCACCCTAAAAGATTAAAAAATCTGCTGCAATGTCTAGTGGTAACGTTTATGCACAATTAATAGACCTAATTGATTTCGAAACTTCGACAAATTATTGTTTAGGTTTTTGCAAATGTACGAGAACTATCCTCTTGCGTCTACTGTATTTTTCGCTGACTAACCAGTCGTAATGTTTTGCTTTTACTGCTCATCCCTTATATATACAAAATAGTTAGTTTGTAGCTATGCTGTTGGTTGACTTTGCCAGAAAACAATGCACACGCGATGAGATAGTGCTTCTATTTTTAAATTAACGTAATGAGCACTGCACAGTTTCCAAATCATCCAATTCCAAGTCTACAGACTATGGATGTTTTACTACGGCTACCCCAGATGTGATTCAGTGTAACCGTCCTGTAGCATGCTAATGTTGAAGTGTTTAGGAGAAAGATGTTATAATTCTGATACCTCGTTTCCCATTTCTCCTTTGGCTCCCCGCTGACCTTTAGGACCGCTGCGTCCACCACCACCGGGTCGTCCCGCTATTCCCTGAGCTCCAATCGCACCACTCACACCCTAGCAACATAATATTTTGTACATAGTTTCAGTGTAGTACTTTGTAGCTTCAGTATTACCCAGTGGTCACAGGTGCCTTATTTTTTGGTGAAGGACTTTCGCGTAGAAATATACAAAATTGGAGTTAATGGAATCACGATATAAAATCATTTTCCCAGCGTATAGAGTAATACGTACACTAATGCGTGTATGTGTACCGTACCTACCGTAACCATCACTTCGAATACACACTCCCCTCGATTAAGCACCCCTCCCTCACTCGAATAAACGTCTTTTTGATCGATATTGTCATCTTTTTTATCCACTAGATACTCTCTTTTATTCTGCTTGACATTATTCTGTATATTTGGTGATAAACGTTCCTCCTTCCCAAATAATCATATCTCCTTTTAGTATCTGATTCGATAAGCACTTGGTGTGCTCAGTGGAGGAAATAGGCTTATAAAATTATAAGCAATCATTTTTGTATGTTACCTTATCACCAACTGGACCACTCTCACCACTTTTGCCTTTCGCACCAGCTACACCCTATTGAACAAAAGCGATATAAACAATTAAAGCATACGGAATGACAAAATATCGTTCTATATACGTTACAACATGCAAGCTCGTATCGTGATGACATTTACAGAAGACTTACACGTCTTCCGTAAGGACCGGCTGATCCAGGTTGACCATTGGCACCGGCAGCACCCTTGACAAAGACAAAAGGAGAAAGCTTAGTTCTGTAATAGTAACATGTATAAGAGGCCCTTAGTTTTTCTTCGCGGATATCAATCTCGCGGTCGGGTTTCGATGAATAGTTGTGAATTAACTATTTCTCAACTATCTTTTATTGTCCATGAAAAACTAACTAAAGATTAAAATCATTGCAAAAAAAAATATTTATACCTGATTTCCTTGTACTCCGTCTTTACCATCCGATCCTGCAGAGCCTTTTGCACCCTACACAAATTACATACGCTGTATTCAATCGGATACCATATTACGTCTTATAAATGTCATGTCACCAACAAGAACAGCCTGAGTTCAAAAAGAAGCGGGAAATTTAACAGGTGGGCTTTCCTTCTTGTCAAATTTCCAAAGGTTTACAAGGGAACGTATTTTCGTTAAAAAAGGAGATTGATCTCGACAAACGTACTTTGGACTGCATAGGTCAATTCTAACCGGAAAATGTATTTACTCATTGCCATGCAGCTTTTGTGAAGGGCAAGTAGTCATACGTCATAGCTTATGGAGTGCGGTTCATATCAGCAAAAATATCACAAGAAAAAGCTAGAAGTTCACAAACTGACCGCCTCTCCTGGAGGTCCAGGTGGACCAGCTGCTCCAGCAAGACCAACATCTCCCTATATGAAAAATTGTGGATGAAGTAAAAAAGTGTGATTTCAGTCAAGCGATGACAACCGATTACAAACAATGCTTGTTAGAAGAATTCCCCACGGTAAATGTTGCTCTTCCATTATACATGCCTGTTCTCCTTTATTGCCAGATACACCATCATCACCTAACAATCCTGGAGGACCCTGACATAATGGAATATTTGTCAGCATAATGCTCGAGAAACCCCCAATACCACAAGTTTACAATATGTTGTACTTACAGCCGTTCCCAAATCACCTGCGGAACCCAACACACCAGGCAATCCAGGTAGACCCTGAACATTTGATTAAATTGTTTAGTTACAGTAAAACTGACGGCAACGGTGCAGTGACAAAACTATAGATAATAGATACGAAAATGTTAATTTCTTACGATAGGACCTTGCCCACCAATATCACCAACTACACCCTTCTCCCCAGCGATACCCTAAAGTAGAAGTCCGTTGTCAGGAGTGGAGCAAATGTATACATGCGTGCTTTATTCAATGCTTTCCCTCATTGAAAAGTTATTGAAACAAATTCATATGACGTTACCTTATCTCCGTTGGGTCCCTGGACTCCACGATATCCGGCTTGGCCTTGTTCACCCTAGATAACCACCGTTTTATCTTTTTACTTATTTGTTACACATTACATTGTAAAAACATCAAATGTTACTTTAGTAATTGGAATTCGGAATTAACTTCATGAATCGGCGGCAAACATATTTAAAGAAAAGTGTATGTACTAGTCAATATCATGATAAAAATGTGAATTCGATAGTGTATTGCACTATGTGCTCCGAGATGACTTTCTTTACCTTTCTTCCATCCATGCCATTTTCACCATTCTCACCGTTGGGACCCATCTCTCCCTGCAAATATAAACGCATCGTTAGACTGTTGCGGCTATGTATTCAACCGGGGAAGGAAGAGGCGGGTTTTTTAAAAAGGCACTACATATAGTTGTCAGAAAGATGGAGTGCTATAGATTTATAAAAAACAAAATTGTACGGCGATTAGACGAAATGAAAAACAAGAAGTACGACTTGCGCATTCAAATCTCAATATCTGACAACCTAGACTTTGTTGTATATAGCACTAAAATGAAACTGAGGTACTTTAATATTTGATATCTCTTTTTTTGTTCTTCTTTCTTACTTTACCTGATCTCCAGCATCACCTCGAGCACCTTTTTCGCCATTGGTACCTGCCCGACCCTGAAAAATATCAACCGATTAGAATCTAAAAGGAAGATTCTGAATTAGTTTGCCGGGTCATGTCTTCATTTAAATCAGTACTTAGATCAGACATTAAAATGTATAGGATACTTTGCCCGGTCACATTTCTTCTTACCTTTTCACCTCTTTCGCCAGCTTCGCCTTGAGGTCCGGAAGATCCAATCTCACCCTAAGTCCAAATTATTAAACATAATTTTAAGACCAACATGCCGCTATGTTTTTGGCTATGGTAAATTTTGGCACCATGAAATGTTCTGAATGTTTTACCGAAGCGCCTCTATCGCCAAGTTCTCCAGCTTCACCAATACTTCCCTGTAACCCCTATGATAAAAGTAAAGCATATAAGCTGACTTAATTCCGCCAAAGATGCCAACCAATGTTTTGCTCACTGCCAAAACTTACTGGAGCACCCATGCCCCCTTGCATTCCTGCTGAACCAGGCTGTCCGCTTTCACCCTAATAAGCAAACAAAGTGTTTTAAACGACCGGTTCCGTAAATATTTTGAAAAAGCAAATCAGCAGGATTTGATCAGTGCACTATACACACGCTGACTAATACCGTTTCTTTTGCATTTTTTTATAAATTAATGATGACTTTTAACTATCGAGGCGTGCACGCTGCAAAATACGGACAACGTCCAATAAAAAATTACTACTTACCATTTTTCCTGGTCGTCCACGTTTTCCTGCTGGGCCTTCATCGCCCACTGCTCCCTAACAAAAATTATAAAACCAAAAAATTTGACAATTCAGTCTACTGTGTGATATCTCAAACAAACATTCTGCATGATTATTGAGAAACATTCAAATTTTATAAACTACTTTTCTTAAGAGTTAGACATATTTGGAAGAATTAGTTTGGTCTAACAAAAGTTCACAATTACTTGTCTTCCGTTTGGTCCTGTTTCCCCAGGTTCTCCAATCACTCCTAGTGCCCCCTACATAAGTGCATATGACAAACAAAAGTAAACTAAGAGGCATACTATGCAGTACTGCCTCATCAGTGTACAATAAACGAATTTCGCGAGTAGCTACATAAATTATAGACCAAAACTGGATTCATCAATTTCCAAATGCTAGCTTTCGCTTATGCATATTGGATAAAACTTATTTTATTAGAAATAAGAAAAATCTAATGGTGCCATGCCTTATGACGTTTTTGAAGAGACCCTTGGGAAATAAACTGTATTTGGTGTACACTTGTAAGCATAATGATCTCTTACATGTCTTCCGTTTCGCCCTCGCCTTCCTCTTTCACCCTTGGCTCCACGATCCCCCTAAAATTACAATAGAATGTTAACAAAATCATCCCTGTTAATACAAAACAATTAGTAGTTCTCTCTATACTCGTGTTGCAATTTAGACTCACAGATTTTCCACTTGCACCAGGATCACCAGGTCTACCAGCACCTCCTTGGTTTCCCTAGAAAAATGACAAGTACAAATTGATTTAAAACGTTTCCTTGAATAATTGACAGCAACTTGTTATAGCATGAGTTGCAATGATATTTTGCGCTGATGTCTCCAACAAAACTTACTTGTTCACCAGCTTCACCGGAATAGCCGTTAGCTCCCGCAGGACCTATGGCACCCTGTAAAAAAAAGCGTTATAGATAGTATTTTCCTGAAGACGTACTAAAAAATAAAGGACAAAAGCGAAGGAGATTTGCTTCATGATATAAGACAACCAACATTCTCCAATCAATTAGCCTTTCTTACGACGCCATTTTTGGGGTACTTTGTGAGAAAAAAGTCAAAATCAGAAAAATCTAAGCTGTATGAAAACCGTTGTTCAATAATTGAACTGTAAATTAACTTATAAAGGTTTATTTGGAACAATGACAATACAAAACCTAAATTTATTGATTACAATCTCAGATAGTACCCCAAAAATGGCGTCGTAAGAAACGCCAATAACATAGCTTTGTGTATAATTAACAAAACTTTCACTTACTGCTAAGCCATCTCTTCCAGAAGCTCCGGCGCTTCCTTTCATTCCTTGTGCACCCTAGAAATCATTTTTCCTGCATTTATATTATACATAACAGATCCAGTTCATAGAAAAAATATTTTGGCAATAAATACCCGAGCTCCTTCAGGCCCGACTTGACCAGGTTCACCAGCAGGGCCCTGCGAGGTACACAAAACATTTTGGTTCTAGCTTCTTCAAAGCTGTTATAAAACTAATGTTTTACAATTTATTTACTCTTGAAATTCTTTAGATCAGAAAGTTTTCTAACTGCAATGCAAATATAAATTGATCCTAAGATAACGTATTGTGTAGTCTTAAATAGAGATTTTCAATACAGAAAAAACTCCAGCAATTTCATATCGTATGTTCTTATACATAAATGTGTACAAACATTATTTGTACCTCTTCACCCATGGGACCTTCTTCACCTTCATCTCCAACCATTCCCTATAGAAAAGAAATCGCAACAAGTCTATTGTCGAAAACAGAGTATATAGCTTATGCACAAATGCAGGGGTTGCCCAGTGTTTTCCGTGCAGCTTGGTGCAGTAGATAGTTTTAACCACAAGAGAAGAGTTTTTACCTTGTCTCCATCGTCGCCATCTTGTCCTTGGAATCCTTGTTCACCATCTAGTCCCTGGTAGTGAAAAAGGCTTTACCATATAACAACAGAAGTAATAATCATAGATCATACTAAATTTACGAATGATTAACGAATAAAGTTGAATTTTTTTTAACCTGAACCACAATCAAAATATAAAGGAGGAAGTAAACGTGTATCTAAAACCTATCGTCCACATGTATAAAGACATGTAAAAGAAATGAAAAGGAATCTTTAAAGTCGATCATTTGATCTGAGAGAGACATTTCGAGTATGCACGCCGTGTCTGATGAGAAATAAAGATAAACGTACGTCCAGTCCAGGACTTCCGACGTCTCCTTCTTCTCCACGTTCACCTTGCTCACCCTATAGGACATATGACAAACAGTTATGACAGAAGAAGAGAATAAGTTTTTTTTGGTTTTTGGGGGCTTTTTTTCACCTTGCTTACCCTATAAGACATAGCTATGACAAACAGTTATGACAGAAGAAAAGAATAATTTTGGTGGAAAGTATATTTCTATTCATAGTTTCTATGCGTATGACTCTGGACTACTGTATATTATGGAAATCTTGCGTGCAAAAACAAAAATTAAATTTGTCTTACATCTTCACCATTGTATCCCTGCTGGCCGTCTTCTCCGTCTGGTCCAGGGTTACCCTATATGAGTATAAAATTTGAAAAAGTTGAATAACATTGCTTTTAAAAACACGCGAACAATCTCACATGACGGACTTCATCTAAAAACGTCAAAGGCCACCGTAAAACCTACCACAGGTCCTACATCTCCTTGTTCCCCAGCTGCTCCCTCCTCCCCTTCTCTCCCCTAAAAATACGTGTTTTGTCAAACTGCAGTGTTAAATCTTTCGATACCTTTAGAAGTCGCACGCTATGCTTTAACTGTGTACTGCATAATATTCATTTTTTATTATTACATCTTTTCCTCTGGCACCATACTCTCCTTGAACTCCTCTGGGACCTGTTTCACCCTACACAACATAAAATCACTGATTATTGGAGACATAATTACATAAGTACAGAGAATAAGTTCGACAATTTTTACACTTCGACCGGTTTCCAAAAACAAGTCTTCTTGGTATGGTGAAAGAAACGTTATGACGATAGGAACAAACAACCGTTGCCACCGAATAGCTATGCGTCAGACAGAAACAACAACGCAACATTTCTTAGATAGAAAGTACTAAATTTGCATAAAAATACTAGCTTTGCTGCCAACAAAGAAGCTAACCTGAGCACCAGCAGAGCCAGGTGATCCTTGATCACCAGATTCGCCCTACAAAGATTGAAACTCTTAGACAACAACTAAGGCCCTGTTTACACTATACCGCATTCACTCGTCACGAACAATAATCACCAGCAAATGCTATCTAGGCTGAAGGATCTTGTATATTTCTTTGTGTCATTACCACTGAAAAATGTGACCCGCTCCGACAGCAATCGGCGGTGTGGTGTAAATGTGGCTTAAATTACATGCCGGCCTTATCGATTAATTGAAGCTCTTAATTAAGTAAAAGTAATTATTCACAGTAATATTTGCCCTGCTATAGTTGTTCATGTGTTATTTTTATCCACATTGTGGAGCCTTTTTAAATGATATCACCTTTAAGGCTTTAGTTAATTTGTATATGATGAAGAACAGCTAAGTAGTTACATTTTCTCCTGGTTGTCCGTCGGCACCCGCACTTCCAGCTGGACCTGGGCGACCCTACAAAAATTCATCGCGTGTTGGACTGAAACTATTTTTTAGATATCCGATACATGCAATAAAGTATGCGTCAGTTTTTACAATAACTTCCATGTCTCCAGATAGATTTCCACAACCTCCGAATACAAACTGTCTTTAAAATTGGCCGACGATTCGTTAGGTCCAAAAGTATGAACCGTACATAGCTGTGACAATTAGTTATACTTGAACGAAAATGATGGAAAATTAACCGTGATCACCAACGATTCAGACTATACGAGCGGTACACACTTACTTGTCCTCCACGTTTTCCATTTGGCCCACTATACCCGTCCTCTCCCTAAGACAAAGAAATGAAGCGGTCAGACATTGAATAAAATGTTGTGCCCAAGAAGACTTTAGCGGCACAAAAATGTAAAGATGGTTATCAAATTTACGCTACAAACGAACAGACATTGATGAGTGAAGAGTACATTTTTTCAAGCTATGCGTCCATTTTATCTCATGAAACTTCGCTCATGGTGATATATCCAAAATACTAACATCTTCTCCAGTTTCCCCATCTTCACCAGGAGCTCCACTATCTCCGTCAATACCCTATAAACGAGAAACATTCTTACACTACACGAACTTAGAACACCTTTTCCTCGTCGTATTTAATTTTGTGCCATATATACCGATTTCCCTGCAGATCCATCTGGCCCAGTAGCGCCTTGCTCACCAGCAGGTCCCTAAAACAATACGAAGTATAGTTGACCAAATTATGGGTAATATAGCTGTATTGTTAGTTTAACTTAACACAACACGGTCATTCTTAAAGGTTGCTGCCCTAATGTTGACGCGTTTTTGACACGCACGTACACGCACGTTTAGTTTAAATTGTTACAAAACCATCTTTTAAACAATCACGAGAAGAACTACTTAGAATTTCGAATTCTGATTACGTTTCTGTTTGTTCGTATTTTTATAAAAAACTGTAAAACTTTGATGGAATCAAACTTCAGCGTGCGTGTATGTAAGTATTAAAAATGAGTAAATGGAAAGCAACATAAAAATTAGCGGTTTCTCGGCACCGAACTCCTCGGGGAAAGCATGGGACTTTTCACCTAGCCTGGTCTATTACGATACACACGAAATGTATATTTCACTAATTTCTTCTTTTCAACCATGAGGTATTCAAACCCCCCTCCCCCCCCCCCCCTCAAATAAAGTGCAAAAAGCTTTCACTGAACAACATACCGTACAAGTCTAGCTCAATAATCTATTGTGTTTTTTTAAAAAAGAAAAGCTACCTTCAAGCCATTTCTTCCAGCAGGGCCTTGAATACCCGGTGCTCCTGGATTACCCTGGAAAAAGACAAATTTACAAAATCTAATGCACCCCGTTTCACAGAAACTATATAAACCGTTCTATATCCGAGACGTTCAATTTCCATTTCCGTAACTTTGCTATTTTCTTAATTTTTTATAAAAGCAGACATATCTGACGTACTCGTGAACCTTCAGCTCCCTGTGGACCTGGATATCCGTCTACACCAAGATCACCCTAAAATATAACAAAATTTCTCAAACATCAATAAATACAGCGTAGAAGAGGTAGCGTAATGACGGCATTCTTATCGCCGTAGAGATTGTAGCAGTATTTGACAAAAACGAATAAGATATACTATCGAGTAAAGCCAAGTTGCCGAAACTAGGGCCGAAAAATAGCAGAGGGAGGTTTGGGTGAGTTTCAATGGTAAAAGTTGAAAGTGTGGCTTAAAGACTTGGGTAAGCCCTACTACTTACATTGGGTCCTTTATCTCCAGTTTCTCCTCTCGCACCATCTTCACCTGGTTCACCCTAAGACAAATTGTTATAGCTTAGAAGTCTCTTTTTTTTAAAATTTTTTTCTCCGACCTAAGTTCTGGTACTTACTTTGGGTCCAGGAATACCAGGGCTGCCCGGAAATCCAGGCGATCCCTATAGAACAGTACAGAAAATATAGCACTATCATCACCTACTGGAACAAATAGTTTTTCATATTTTTGACAAAAATCCGATCGTAAATTGTGACTTACAGGTTCACCCGGAGCTGAGACACCTGAAATAGTACCTCCACTACCAGCGTCACCCTGAAACATGAATTCAGATATGCATCCTTTGAGTTGGTATTCTTGTTTATTCATTTTTCTATTGAATTATCTTTATACTTTGTTTTGAAAGCAATGCTGCAGAAAACATTTTATTAGCTATATAAATTTTAGTTTTAAACTTGTTACCAGTTCTCCTTTGGGTCCAACAGGCCCTGGTGGTCCATCACGACCATTTTGTCCAGCAGGTCCGTCGACTCCCTGCTCACCCTGATCTCCAGTCTCTCCCGTCATTCCTGGATCACCAACGGGACCCGAGGGACCCGGTAGACCTTTTGCTCCCATGATCCCTGGCAGTCCATGACTGCCAGATGAACCAGTTGAGCCCTAAAACAGTAGTTTCAAACGTTATTTAATTAATATCGTTGTTCAGTTGATCATAACGTTCTCTCCACTGCTTATCCAAGCATTGCCATTTAGTGATTTTAAAAATGTTGTTTCTACAAATAATTTAAATGTCTTGAGGTTGAAGAATTTTTTATGAGAGCGAGCAATCTTCTCCAGTATATTACCTGTGGTCCGATTGGACCAACATCTCCTCGTTTTCCTGTTAATCCAGCTAAACCTCGTTCTCCAGGGGCGCCCGCACTTCCTTGTCTGCCCATGATACCCTATTTAATTTCAAAAATATAAAATCATTCTAAAATGTAAAGTTTTCGGTGAAAAAATATCGTTGGAGTTTGCAATTATGTTTTGTCGTTGTCATGATTTGTCTGTCATGCTTTTGCTATTTGTTGTGTTTGTTGCCATAGTTGTTTTGTTGTTGGCGGTTGACAACGATGCATTGCATGCTATTATATACCACGTGTCTTCCGCAAAATTTGTCCAGTTTCACAGCATGCATCAAACTGAGTTTCTAGAAACCTTTATAGCAAAATTAAAAGAGAAGGACTTGTCTTACTTTAGATCCACTTAAACCAGCTCTCCCAGCAAATCCTACTGCACCCTGGTATAGAAAGAAAAAATTCAAAGAAAACTGGCTGTACGATACACCTGGGTATGTTAAATATTTGATTTAGTGTTTTTCGTTGTGAATAGTATGAGTTAACTCCGCATTTTTATGTTTGAATTTCTAATTTGCGGTATTAGGGCATGTTTTTGATATAATATCCATTCCCAAAAGAGTAAAAATTTGCTTTTCAAAGTTTCATGAGACATTTTTAATCGAGCAACGAAATCTATTCGGCGACTCCTCAGTTGTCATGATTTCAGAAACAAATATCGTTTCTTTGTAAATGCTCATAAAGTTGAGATGCGTACCTTATCACCTTGCTTTCCTGCAACCCCATGTTTTCCTATGTCTCCGAACCACCCCTACAATATCAAGTATCAATATAGCAGTGCTGTAAGATATGTCGTTACAAGAATATTTTTCACAATCAAGTTTTACAAGTATACAAAAGTCAAGAAAAGAAATAAGAATTTAAAGCCTGGCATCATTCAACTCGCATATATATGACGAAAGTCTACTAATACAGTAATCTAAGCTGCAACATATTCCTTGATTGGCCCATACCCCGTGCCCTGTCAGACCACGTAGTCCTTGACTACCTCTATCTCCTCGTTCACCCTAAACAAGGATTAAGTGTGAAGTCAGTATAACTAATCTCAGGCCCATGTGTAGTCCGACGTGATGCAGCTAACACTAGTAAAATGGTTCATATAAAGAAGTAATATCCATGAGGGCCATTTTAGAATTTTATATCAAGAGACAAAAAGATTCTATAAACTAGATTCATTACCGCTGGTCCATGACCACCTCGACGACCACGAATACCATCAGGGCCACTTGCACCCTGAAATTGTAACGATCCATCTTCACACATGAGAATATTCGGGTAAAAAGAATTATCGTGTACCTCCCTTAGTAGACGTTTCGTCTCACTTTTGTTACAAATAAAAAAAATAATAAATAAATATCTTTATTCAAACAAATACCAGTATTGGTACTTAGAATACAATTAACACATATAGTAATACATATAACAAAGTAACAATATCCTCTTTGCATATAATGTAGATAACATAATTTAACATATGTAACATATTAACAGTGCTCTTATTACTAATGCTCTTATTACAAATGCTCTCTACCGTATTTACAGTTTATCAGACAAACTTTTTACAAATGACTTTTCAGTTACCTCTTTTCCATCAGGACCGGGCTGTCCAGGTTTGCCCATTGGACCATGTGCACCCTAAAATAGGCATATTGCAGTTTCTTCAATTTTTGTTGAAAAAAATATTCTTGACACTTATTAAAACTGTAGATCGATAGCTGGTGCACTTCAACTTATGTTATGTAATAATAAACGAGAAAGTCTACATCTTTACAATTGGTTTTATGGAAAATCGACTGTGTTGAAATTATAAGAATAAATGCTCTAGACACTTGTTAACAATTGCACTGTTCGAAAGTACGTTTTTGATTAACTTGATGAAGTGCTATACATAATGTGGAATGCGGTTGTTATGTATAAAGCCTTACTATAGTAGATATGAGTAACTTCGCCGCTACATGTGATGCCCAAAAATATCGCAGTATATAATAGAAAATTTAAGTGCAATAGTACCCTTGCAGCCCGAGCGCCAGCAGATCCCTGAGCACCAGGTGTACCCATCGGCCCCTAAAGAGAACATAGAAGTTTAGCGTTTACCCTTCAGCGATATAATTATTCAAATTTTTACCTGGGGACCAGTTCTTCCTCTTGGTCCAATTGGCCCAGGTTTTCTATCCTGTTTGCAAATAGAAACATAACAATGAAACAAGAAGTGTTTTTTATCTTCGCACTTAGGTAGAGAACGAACGCAATTATTTGTCGTAAATCAATGATACTATAGTTTGTTTGTTAATAGTCAATATGTTACTGTATGAATGTTTACTTACACCCAAATTAATAATAACTTGTTCTGTTGGTCCTTTTGACACCAGTTCTCCAGGACTCCTTCCTCGATCTAAGTAGCCCGCTGCAAATGTCAAGACCTAAAAAAGATATCATAATAAAAATGTATAGCTTCAACGCTTTTTAGTAATTATAAACTGCTTTACACTGGTCTGCTGTCCAATAGGGGATTTCATCAAAGGACAAATTTCACTTTTTACATATTTTGTCCCAGCCCACAGTCAATTTTTAAAATGACAAATCAAAATGACAGAATCACAACGTTAACCTTCACAAGCAAACAATGCCGTAAAACAGAAGTAATTTATTATACCACTCCTCCTGGTTGTCCTGGTAGACCGGCCTCACCAAAATCCCCAGGGCGACCTTGTTGTCCGTCGTAACCTTTTTGACCAGGGCGACCCTTTAATCAATATAAATATATTATCATGATGCGCTTTAAAACACGATCAGTCGTTGAAGATGTGGTTTCAACATTCAGCCAAAATTCTTGGTTGCATCTTTTGTTTGTGTTTACATGAACTTGTGCACGGTGACGAAAACATAGTGTGTTTGGTGTAAAGTGCAAAATTCACAAGCAAATCACTCTGCCAGTTTGATGTCCAATAATTAATATAAATTGAAATTTTCAACAATTTGTGAAGACCTTTTCACGCAGAAGCGCATGTATGATATGAAGTTTCTGACTGCATATCTCTATTACTATTTTCTATAATAATTATAGATATGACTTTTCTTACTCTTGGTCCAGACTGTCCCGTGCCTCCCGCACCACCATCTAGTCCCGGCTCTCCCTAATTGTAAGGACGAAGCATAAGATTAACCCACTCAACAATTGCACTTATGTTTAACTACCTGCATGCATATATGTAATGGATAAAACGTCATCTAAACGACTCGTTTGTCTTAATGAAAATGACTACGTGTAATACTGTGTAAGGCTTTATCCTAAATGATTAATCTTTCAAATGAATATAATTTCATAAAATCTGTTGGTTTCAATGTTGTAAAACTGCGTACCGTTTCTCCTCTGACTCCTCTGTCACCACGTGGGCCCTTTAGCTATAAAAACAGTAATATTTTACTAAGTGAAGAGTGAAGACCAATCAATATTCGTTGTTCAAACAACGAGTCGCGCAATCATCATCGGATACAGAAAAGCAGCCAACATAGCATGTGGTATTAGTTTTTCTATTCAATAAAATCATCTTGGCATAAACATAGCAAAAAACAGGAAAATGTGAAACGGACCATAGCAAATGTTTTTCCGTAGGGTATAAAATTCAGAACTTAGCATGGAACGTTCTACTCCATAGTGTTGAAAACTGCGTACTTACTATCACAATAATTTCTGCAATAGAAAAGAGAAATGCATATTAGTAAAAAGTGACAGAATTAGGCGGATATTACCATGGCTGAACAGTGGGTGATACGCTGATGCAAAAGTTGAATGGTTTTCACAGTTCAAAAGAAGCCTATATACGCAACGTTTTTGTTTGAAATGCTATCTTGTCATTCATCTTATAACTTGCAACTGAAATCCAGGAAGAGCATCAAATAAATGTTTCACAAAGACAAAATAAAATACTACTAACGATCGCACTTCAGTTTTCCATCGCCTTTGTAGCCTTCTTTACACTTGCATTCATATTTAGCTGGACCCGTATCTGTACATATAGCATTCTTGTGGCAATCATCACGTGGAGTTCCACATATTTTGATTTCTAAGAAAGATTGTAAACTGACTTTAGGAAAAAAGTCGTGCGTACATGAGGTAACGCGCGCTGTGCATGGAACACTGTCTTGCAATATTACTTGTGTTGTCTGATAAGCATCCCTGCTACTTGAAGTCAAGATTTTTTAAATCGTCTTTCATTTTTAAAAGCGAGGTGAAACTTCTAGTAGGGTAGCGTTGTTTTTGCATCATTTAAGAAAAGTATGCAACTGTTATCAACTGTTCAATGCTAACGTTACGGAAGTCGTGGAACAGGTACTGAAGAAAGGTACAATAGTGTTGTTCATATGAATCAAGTTGACCTTAGTACCTAAAGTAGATCACCAAATCAGGGTTTTCAGTAATTTATTCTCAGTTTCGTATGTAAGTTAATTTGTATAATTTGTGCTGTTTTTTATGCTCTTTGATAAGCATACAAGTAATGAGGCTTGATTTTGGAGATTCAAAACGGAAGGATAGTGTGTGTGGTCGAAAAACTTTCCCAAAAACGTTCAGCCCATATGTTTAATTTTACTTTTCATGGCCACTTTTAGGCGAGTTTCACGGCGAGTGCATGTTTTGTGTGTACATCCTGCAACAAACCTTGGCAGTTCTTCCCGTCGCCGGTATAACCTTCGTTACATTTGCATGTATGTGTTCCTGGGCCAGTGTTGGTGCATGTTGCATATCTGTGACAGTCATCTCGTATTGTTCCACAATTCTTAATTTCTTTGGAAGAATATTAAAGTATCATTAAGATGACCTCTCAATAGTTCGTCACTTTGTTTTTTTTATTTGCACTTGAATGTTCGTGTACACCAACTGCCCAAGCTCTTATTATATATAATATCAGATCACCTAATGATCAAGCAGTTCTCATGACCGATGTAGATCACCAAGTCATGTTTTTATGAACTTATTCCCAGTTTCGTACGTCAGTTAATTTTTATAATTTGAGCTTTGTTTTGTGCTATTTGATGGCTTGTCAATATATGTGATGAGGCTTGAGCTTGGACATCTGAAACTGAACGGTCTGCGGGCAATCTGAAAAATTTTCCCACAAGGCCTTGAGCTCATGCATTTAATTTTTCTTTCCACTGCCAGTTTTAGATGAATGCATGTTTTTGTGTGCACAGCATGCAACAAACCTTCGCAGTTCTTCCCATCGCCAATATAACCTTCGTTACATTTGCATATATGTGTTCCTGGGCCAGTGTTGGTGCATGTTGCATATCTGTGACAGTCATCTCGTACTGTTCCACAATTCTTAATTTCTTTGGAAGAATTAGATTATCATTAAGATGACTTCTTAAAGGGTTTGTCTCATTTTTTTGGCTTGCGTGTGTACGTTCATGCACACCAACTGTACAAGCACTCATTAGTGAAACAGATCCATAATTGTAATGAACGCATCTAGCAATTACAGGCACGGGTCGGCTATACATGTATGTCCAACATAGGATAATGTACATTTATAGTTTCTTGACATCGCGTGTGTGGCAACACGCGCATCGAAACGCTGTGTTAAAATGATACTTCATTGTGTTGTCTGTGTGTTGTATTTGGTACGCATCCCTGTCTTTTGAAGTCAAGATTTTATTTATCCACTTTTATTTTAATTAAAAGTTATCCCGGTACTCATCAGTAAACTACTATCGTGAAACTCTAATGTGGCGTAAATCAGGTCGTTTTGTTTTGAGTATTTTTGGCCATCGTTTTGCCTTAATTTTAAATTTATTTTAAAAGTTACACCACGGTTAATTTTCTTACCTTCACAATATCTACCATCTCCAGTGTACCCTGCGTTACATGTGCATGTGAATTTTCCAGGACTAGTATCTGTGCACGTGGCGTACTCATGACAGTCGTCAAACTCAGTACCACATTTTTTCTCAGCTAAAAAGTACATTCTCTTTTTCACATATTATCACTACTCTGCTTAGGAAAAAACCGAACGTAACTTATTTAGCAAGAAATTTCGATTCATGACCCAACATTTTGACAGTCTAGTCAAGTGACTTTTTCATAGCAGTCGCTAGTGATCTGAACGCCGGTCCTCAGATTGTCTACCAGTCGCCTCGTGTGGGGGGGGGGGGGGGGGGGGGGGGGGGGGGGGGGGGGGGGGGGGGGGGGGGGGGGGGGGGGGGGGGGGGGGGGG
>JAODVM010414055.1:0-10180 GCA_025400095.1 Phenganax marumi
AATTCGTCATTTCCTATTGTTTCCTAGGCTTCACTTTCGCAGCCGGATGCGCAATCCAGTTATATAGAAATCAATGCACGCAATACATGAATGGATTACCAAACTGTAATTCAGCGATTTCAAGAGTTTTTGCAAATAAAATCGAAAAGAATACTTTAGCCATGTCCAGGAGCGTCGGAAGGACGATGAAAGTGGGGGGGGGGGCACATCCTAGAAGTTTTGGTACACCAAATTGACAGTGATATTGTGTTAGCCGCATACTGGATATATTAAATATGTTTGAAAATGCAAACTATATTAAAACATTTTGGAGGTCCTACAAAGCATAACACATAGTTTCACATTGTATGATCCCATACATGCATGCTAGTTGAAGGTATAACATGAGGATTCGAATCTGACGCAAATTACATTAGCAATTACAAAAATATAGTAAAGCCACAGCGCAACCCTTCTAAAGCCTTCTCTACTGCTGTAGGTACGTGTGTTTTGCAGTCAAATAAGCCTGTATTTAAACATTCTTTTTGACAGTAATATGCTATTATACGATTTTTCTTTATTATTATGCATGGCTAATTTGTTGTTATACAAAGTGGGGGGCATTGCCCCTCTTTCAAAAAAAGTGAGTGGGCCTTGGCCCCCCTGCCCCTCCCCCTGCTTCCGACGCCCCTGGCCATGTGTTTGAAAATCTTACTTGAGTTTCCTGGATATCGCATTTAACGTCATCTGAAGTTCTGTTCTTCACTAGGATTGTGATAACAACTCGTGAATCTGTTTGATACCAGTCGTACCTGCATGAAACAAGATATGATGACAAATTGTTCTTATCTTTAACTTTGTTGGCGATGAGGTACGGGCAATTTTCGACAACTCCCCATAACCTACACTTTATCCTAAAACTAACCAGCCTTGATCATACAAATTTTATAACTTGTCGAAATTCGCGGGCAAAACACTTGTCATAAGTCGGGAAAAAAATTCGGGGAGATCGGGCGGACATGCAATTTTAAATTATGGCGATTAATAGCTCAGACGTCATGACATGTTTCTTCACTGATGCACTTGTAAAGACTTAAGAAGCCGCCATCCATAGGAAAGTAATGTACATTCGTTCGAAACATTGGTTCGAACGCTAAATATTGAATTCACTAAAACTTATTGCGGCTAGCAAATTGTAACTAGTATATTACAAGGAGTATATCGTAGTCAGGACGCAAGACCTACATGCTCAGCAAGCAAACATTGTACATGTACACATTAACAAACGATGCAACAAGTGAAAAGCTGAAAGCCAAAATGTAAGACTATGTGCAAGTAGAAATGAGTAGCCGACAGTTAAGTTTAAAGACACTGGTTATGTACACTTGGCATGTTGATGAAAAAATGAAAATTCGGGCAAATGTTTTTTGCCCCCCCCCCAAAAAAAAACCCCAGGAGGTCTCGTAGATTTCTTTGGTTAGTAGCTGGAATCAAGGTCATAGGCGTAGCCTGAGCGCAGTCCCAAGCTGCGGGCATGCAAAGAAAGCTCGATCACAGATTAAAGACTATACAGATATATTGGATATCTTGAACTTTATTTATAAATAAATAAAGTTCAAGATATCCAATTACCCAAAATCGCGCAAGTCGCTTTTCAAGGCTCCCATATTGCTAGAAATTGCCCTAAAAAGGCAGTCACCCCCCCTGCGAACACTGCTTTTCAAGGCTGCACTCGGGGGGTGACGGTCTCTTCAGGGCACTTGCTACTTGCTAGGAGCATGGCGAAAACACAAATGGCCTCAAGCCCGTTTTCCACTAGGCGGAATTTTCCGTGCAAAAAATAAATCAACCAAACTGAACTTTGCCGCGAAGCAAACCAATCACGTTGCTAGATTTCTTTTCAGCACGGAAAATTCCGTCCAGTGGAAAACAGGCTTGACGCCAAAATCATAGGCTTCACGCCTGAGTCGGATATCTGTAACTTCTTTAATCTGTGCCTTGATGCTCACCTTAAGCAAAACTTAGCTAAGGTCCAGACACACCGGACGCGATTCGGGAAGACGACGTGATTTTTCGACTTTCATTGACTGGTAACTTTGCTTCTAGTTGAGATTCTCCAGATATTCAAAGGCGATGAAATATTTTTCGTTGTTTAGTCTACATGTCTTTTAAAATTTTCTTCCATGGATCGATTTATTCGCTTTCAAAAATTTGAAAAATCGCGTCGCTTTGCCGAATCGCATCCGGTGTTTCTGAGCTTTATCCCTGATTATTCAACCAAGAATACAGTAGCTACCTCGGTTTCAGTTGCGCTTTAGGTAGTGGCGGTTCACTGGTAGTGATGTCCGTTTGAACAATTTCAGAGTTTGTCTTAGAATTCTCTACAATTGCAACACAAAATTAAGCAGTATGAGTGTAAAGTAATGTTAAGCACCACGAGCTCGTTCCACTCCTTTCGTTTCAGCAAAAAAGTGATGCAAAAGTTCAAAGATAGAACAAAAGCGGTTGACTCCTCCTTTGTCTCTAAACATCTCCTTTCGTTTCAGTAAATATTGGCACAATGATCATACAACAGAAATGCGATAAAATGTGTAGGACTTATAGAATCTGTATGCACTGCTTTCCACTGTCGCGTTCTTCATAACCCACATGCGCGTACGTAACCAACTTGGTACGCAACCTCGAAAACAAGCACGAAATAGAATGTTCAGAATTTACTCAATGTAGTGTTTCAAATGAATACGCGGCCATCTGTCAAGGTATTTCTAAACGATACAAAATTTCCAAGTAGTCAAACTTTTACGCGTGCGGCAATACGCTACAGTGGAATGCAGCTTTCAAGCTCAACAGCTCAGGGAAATTTTATCAAAAGAAATAAAGACAAATGACAAATATACAGGCAAAAACAGTGAACGATTCTGGCATCACTGTACACATATTTTGTGGCGCAATAGAAAACACACCAACAGTTTGAAGTTCTGCATTACATTTGGAGATCCAACTTTTCGTTTCATCTGAACCTGAAAGTTTTTGCACAAAAATTTTAATTTAAGAATCAAGACTTAACAACCTATGACAAAATGGCCATCATGTAGTTTTTACTTGAACAGTGAGAAAATAAAAAAAACCTAACAAGTGGCGAGCCATCTGCTGCATTTACTGAGAGAAATGTCGAAGTTGTTCACTCCCTAAAGCCTAAGCCTTGGTCAAATGGGGGTATTGGCCTATTGCGGTGATAATCCCGCAAGACAACAGACCTTATCATATACTGAAATTTACCCAACAGCCTCATTTCCATTTTATTCATTTCCTCATGTTTTGTACACAATAGAATTAATATGTACAGTAGGTAGTAGGTCTCACATGAAAGAGAGACATACTGTTAAAAATCAATGGGATAAAACTTTCCTGTGTCATAAAAATGACAAAAACAACATGAAAAGGAGGTCATTAGGTAAAATGCAACAAAATGTGAGGTCCAGTGTGCTATTTACTTAGAACCAGTGCACACCACTGACAGAATAGCCTGAATTCATCCCAAAAGCCATCTTCCATTTCAGACTAACAAATGACCAGAATCTCAAGATTTTTTCAGTCACTCTTGTTGAAGAATGAGGTATAAGTTTGGTAGTTATGTTCTTACCTTCTAAATTCAGTGCACTTTCAAATGCTTCCTTTGCATCTTTAAATTGCTTCAGATGAAAATGAGCAATCCTACAAATACGAGAATATTCCATTATACATAGTCAAGCCTGCATAAACTGCAGTGCCGCTCTTCCAATTTAATAATTTTTGCACAACAAATCCTACTCACAACAAACGTTTTGTCTTACCATCATGAAAACTAGAAAAAACTGATTGACTGAAAACAGTGCAAAATTACAAAGACAAGTTTACCCTTTACGAAGAAAGGCTTTAGCATTTGCTGTGTCCAAACATAGAGCAGATGATGTATCTGCCAGTGCATCTAAAAAAACAAGTGACTAAATAAATACAATTAATCAATATCAACAGAGAAAATCTATCTCAGATGCTTGTACTTTTGCTTGGGAATAACAACAATATGAATATTTGTTTGAGGCTACACTACAAATATTTATTATTGCAAAGCTTTAATTTCGTCCATTTCTAGTTAGTCGCACTGATGTTGGCTCAGCTAATGAACCAAAGCTTTGAAATAATGAACAGACGTGGTGTATTCTCGAACTAATGTTTATGCTAAAATCTATTTCATCTCCATGTAACATGCATAGGTTGATTATCTATACTTGGCACAGTTGACTTACCAAGATGCAATATGCACCTCAGGGTTCCGCAGTGCCCTACTGGTACTTACATATTATACGTGGTCAAATGCCAGAAACTCTGCCCAGTCAATGAGCTAAGTGATGTTGTTAAAAGGCTTAACCAGTGCACCTGGTTTGTTTTTTTTGCTCAACTAAATGGTATATGGTTTTCATTCATGTTATAAATTGCCATATTGGTGCAAATTTGCAAAGACAATCCATGAACTGTATGGAAGATGAACAATGGAACTTTGACGTTGTGCACCAACATATGTATATATTTTAATACATGTTGGTGACTCAAGCAGTTTGTACAGTACCTTGATACTTTTCCAGCTTTATAAAAGCATTGGCTCTTTGACTGTAGTACTTTGAATTGTGAGAATTCTGCTCAATTGCTAAACTGTATTTCTAAAGTAAACAAAGTGTGCACGTCTGCTCAACTTGTTTGTTATGTGACAATGTTAATGCAGCCCAAAGTGGTGAGCAAGACTGGAAAGGTTGTTTAATGCCGGTTTGCAGAATGTGGTGGCACTTTTCGACGAGATCTCGGGTGCGCCAAGTACAATTTTTTAAGCGCAGGTGCGCGATTTTTGCTCAGGTGCGCACCTTAATTTTGATGATTTTCAATCAAGTGCGCTCCCATTCTAAGAACAACAGACACTGTGCTTGCAAAAATGAAAAGATGTCAGACACTTGCCTTCAAGGTTAATATGTTGAATGTTAAACTTCAAATTTTCCTTCAATTTGCAAAACATCAACATCGTATTTTAAGTGCACACATTTTGTTTCTAAAAAGCTCTACAAACACTGAGGTGCGCTATTTTTTTATCAGAATATTCATCTTGGGTGTGCTGTTGCCATGTTCTGCAGACCAGGTTTAATGCTCAGCAGAGATAAAAAATTTCGAATATATCGCATACTACACTTTTCTCAACTTTGGTATACATGCTGTAAATTGTTCTTAATATACCTGAATGGCTTTACTGTAGTCATCATCTACAAATGCCTCATTCCCTTCACTATAATATCACCAAACATGTTATTGTAGTCCCTAAATGGTGTTTTACAAATTTTTGAACAAATATACCTGAAGAAATCGTCAGCAGACATTATATCTACGAATGAAGTTGGAGTTTATATCGTTTGTGTTTATATTCTTATTTCTGCGTTTCGAAATCACCATTCACCATCCCAAATTTAAATTTCCAATCTTCTCCATCTACTTTTCCTGTTTTCCAGACTCCTTCCGCCAAATTTACCTCGAGAAATTAAAAGCGATAGAAAGTGCGGCTGATTGCTGGAAAAATGTCGGAGATTCAAAGATTGGCCTTGATTGAAAAATTAACATTTTCCACAAATTCGGAGATTTTCTCGCTAATTAATATACAAAAGCGAAATTCATCGTTCCATTTTACGGCTTAAGAGAGTATTGAAATTGACAGCTTCAAAACGAAGATTTCAATTTTTTTCCAAACCGTATATCAAATATTTCAAGGTCAGCGAGGATTAATTAAGTCCTGGGAAAGAGGAAAACACAATGGCTGCGTTGAGAAGCAGTTTACAGAAAGAAGTGTTCGATCCAGGCGATGAAAAACTGTTTGCTTTCACAAATGTCAGCAGAGCTGGTAAAAAAAGAAAACCAAGCTTTCTCTGTATTGCAGGTAGGTAAAAAGTATTACTTTGTCGAAAAGCGCTGGAACCGAATGTTTCAGGGTTGAAACGTCTGTCGCTCCGTCTGCAGTCCCAGACTCCCAGTCTTTGATTAACTCTAGTGTTACTATGACTCGATCTTTTAGGAGAAAGGATTTAATTCTAACATTTATGCAATGTAGTGTGTTCACCGTAAAATAGCTGTAATGCACTGGAGCTGCTCCAAACCTTTCAGCCGGGGTGTAAATCCTGGTATGGGTTTGGGGGGGGGGGTGGTTCATCCCCCCAAAGTTTAAAATCAGCACTTTTGTCTGGCAAAACTCAGTAACTTGTCGGACAAAAGTGTTTTGAGGAGAATTTAATCGTTCGGAGCTACGATAGGTCCTAAATATTAAACTTACAGGGTGACTGGGCATAATGCATGATGCATCAATCATTCAAAGTTATAGCAATCAAATGTGTTGTAGTATTTCGAGGTGACGATGAACGATCTTTGATTGTTGCAGTACGTGTTAATGTTAAACCCACATGGAAATGACTCAACTTTAGTCGGTTTTCGCCTGACATACGTACGTACGTACAAGAAAATAGCTACATCTGTAAAAAGACAAGATGTAAATTTTGTCACTCAGATCTTACATGAACTATTATGAACCAAAATTATTGTTGATTTTAATTATTGTAAGGTTTGAATTAATCTTAATTTGTATTTTGTATGTGGTATTACTTGAAAAAATTGCCAACAAACTCTAATTGTAAAATGTGATTTTATTAGTAATATAAAAATTACACCATGCCATTTTGTCGGCTAAATTAAATACCACACCCTTTTGTCGGGTAAATTACGTCCTCACCCCCCCCTCCCAATCAGTCTTGAGATCCAATTAAGTTATGCTCCTGCCTTTCAGGTGGAAAGCGCAGTTCTAGGTTCACCATGCTGGCATCACACTTATGCACTAACAGGTTGAGTCCTGCGCTAGTACATTGAAGTCGTACCAAACCCAAACTGCAGAATTTGATACTTTTTGCCAGGATCTCAAGCGCAGAAAAGCAACATTTTCAAGTACTGTTGTGGCAAATTGACTTTACTGTGGCTGAGTGCCTCTTGAAGCAAAATTTTCAACGGTGGTTTTGCAAAACTGACCCCAAGTACACCTTATATACTCTTACCTGGGCAAAACAGGTTAAATACAATGAAAAAAAGTTTTAGGGCTCATTGAGGTGGAAAAAGTGCAATCACTTGTATCTGATGTACACTAAAATTGCATTTTCCAAAATTCTAAAGTGCTGCATTGACTTATGTATACTTGCAGTTCCTCTTGCATTTGCTACAATCAATATATGTGTGGCATGCATGCGTATTTTAATGATTTTGCAAAATTTGGCTTTATAGGTCTGAAAAGATTTTAAAACTCTTTTTCAATGTTGAACATCATCCCTGCCACTGGTAGATAGTTCGTTGGGGCTAATTTGTATCGGCAATTGGTAGGACAAATACCTTCCACAAATGTGGTTGTGGGTTTGATGCTTAATGTGGACTGGCCCTCCTGATATAAAAAGAGTTTGTTAACTACTCTGCCAAAAGTCATTGGTTTTCTTTGGGCACTCTGGTGTCCCCCCAAAGGGAGCGTTGACAGAATGGGTTAAGATAAGCAGATTAGAAAACTAATATCACAATTTGCTGTTAAGATAAAATAACTCACATAGATTAAAATATGCACATAGAAATAGTAAAGACCATTTAGTTTCTTTGAATTGTAAATTAGTAATGAAAAGCCCTTGCAGGGATAACTAATAAAAAAATATAATGTCATATTATATCATATATCATATTATATCATATCATATATCATATCATATCATATCATATATCATATTATGTCATATATTATATCATATCATATCATATATCGTATCATATCATAACATATCAGCCTTATGTCTTATGAGGCTTGAACCTGAGAGAGCAAAGTTTTTGGTTGCTGCTGTGTTTGGTAGAAAAGCAGTAATTTTGTTTTAAAATAACCATCAACGCAGAAAGAAATGAGGTTAAAAACTTCTCTAAAAGCACAGTTTTGATGATCTTTTAGTGCAGAAGTTGTTTTTACTTCGCGGTACTTTCGAGACGGACGAAAACTTGCACACTTTCTTCGAACGATTTTAAGTCTTGTTCAAAAGATATTAAATAAGTCTTTACTTTAATTCGACTGAAGATATTTAGTTTTTTAAATTTTTATTTCGACATGAACCTTTACGTACATTTACGTACATTTACGTGCATTAACATTTACCTTTTGCCATTGTCTAGTGTCAAATGAGAGACCGGTATATGTGACAATATATAAGGTCAAAAAGACAGATAAAGAAAGTTATAAAAAGAGGACATCATGGCTGTTGAAAGATATGAAAACTGTGGATGGAAAAGATGCTTATACAGTTAGTTTAGAATACGTCTTACTCATTGAACTAAAATGTGCATTCAACATGTCTTCTACTGAGCAAACTATTTGTACTTTATTCCAGATGATTTTATTTGTAGAGCTTCTATACCCTAACTTCATGATTATTCTAGGCGATGATATTTTTGTTCCCCAAGGATTTTTTTGTGCGTTTTCCCCAACCTTTTTTAGGATAGATAAGTTATCTTTTTCTGTCGGTTGATAAGGGAAACCGGTGGATGCGGCATTATCTGACAAAAGTATAAAACAGAAAGGCACACTATCACTGCCACTCAATTGGTTAAAATTGTTATCGATTTTATAGGAAACGCCGGAGTTTGACTTGGTTTTTGACAAAAACTACAAGTGGATTGCCAGTAGCTTTTCAGACAAGAATGCATTCATTGTTGCTTTATGGAAGGTATAAGTTTGCAAGATTTTTTTGACAACTTTCCCGTGAATGTCGCTCTTTATGTCCATGTGTATACTGACGTGTTCAGAAAGTTCATTTTGTATTTATATATAGGTATGCACAAGATATTTAACTCAGAGAAAACCATCTTTTGTCAATGTTAACCAACAAAGTATTGAAGGTTAGTGAATTTCAATTTATCAACGATAAAATGATTTTAAGTTACATGTGGTTAGTGCATTTTCCGGTACAATGTATCGAAATATTTGGTGCCGGTACATTTATAGTTTTTGTTGTGCCGTGTTTACTCGTTTAAGCGCCGTAGCGCTCTTTCAGTTTTCAGTGTTTCAAAAGCGGCGCTTATGTGACGGCGACGCTCATTTGAAGGTAGTACTTACTAGAAATATTTGTTTGTAAATGACGCAAGAACTACAATTCAAACTACAAGACTTTATCGTAGAAGAATAAATATATCGAAATTGACTTAACTTATTTTGTATTGTTTTTTATTTGCTTCTTGAACAATTATGAACTTTGAAAATAATTGGTGCGGCACTTGTTTGTGGTCAGCACACCTAAAATTTGCTCCTAAAATCTTTTGCTCGTAAATGGGGCGCTTATATGAGGGCGGCACTTTATTGGAGAGGCGCTAAGATGAGTAAATACGGTATGTAGTCACTCTTCACTTTTCTTAAGAATAGATAACGTTGTAAGTAACTAGTTCTATGTTACCATTTGCGTTCGACTGGTCAGCGTCCCGAATTTTTCGCGTTTGTTCACGTTTCAAACGTACACTTTTTTAATCGAAACGTGCAAGTTTGAAGCGGAAGCTGTTACGTTGTTTACAAAAATTTTCAAATCTTGCTGAGCAGTTCGAGGAGGTTTTGTTCATGAGATTAAAATCTTTGCAGGTTCTGCATCATGTTTAGTAGAATTGTTTGCTACTATTGCAAAAAATTCCGTAAAAACAACATAGAAAACTACAAACATGTTAATCACGTGAGCACAACCTGTTTGAATTGTTCGAGAGACGTTGAAAGTTTTTTTGCACGAAACGTTTTTTTGCACCAGTTGAACGCCAATGGTAATAATCCTCTACAGTGCATGTCTAGTCTTTACGAGAGTCGCACACTCAGACATGTCACAGCATTGACGAACAGTTTGTGGCCTTTGGTTTTGAGGTAAATGAAGATATTTTTCTTCAACCCATTTTATTTTTTTTTTGACAGACACTTTGCGTTCAGGAGCTTCTCAGTTGTCTTCGTCTCGGCCAGATGAAGCAATTGAAGGTGAGAGAGAAAAATTGATCTTGGTACTTTTAGCACATCACCATCACAGCCCTCGCAATTTTCGGCGGCAAAAGGCAATTGCCGCCGAAAATGCCGCCGAAGATAAAATTATGGGCGGCAATT
>JAODVM010414066.1:0-10177 GCA_025400095.1 Phenganax marumi
CAGGTTTTAATCCACACCAAAGTCCAGGTTTAGTAAGTCTTCCAATGTAACCATAGAATTAAAGAGGTCTGGTAGATTGTAAGTAGATCTGGTAGATTGTAAGTAGGTGTGGTTTCTGGAGAACGATTGTTTGGCAGAGCGGAAGGGTCTTGAGAAGGCACAGTTTATAAAGGCTTGTCTTGAAAATTAGGTTGAGGCTTGTTCGGGAGAGCAGGCGTGGTTTTTTCACCATCGTAGTTAATGTCCAATTCATCCACCACAAATTTGTACTTTGTGCAGACAAACTTTTCTAGAGCCTATAGTTTTTAGCTCATCTTTCTTCTTTTTCCTAAGCAGACATGGTTTTTTCGTAGTGCGTTTTTTCTTGTCCATGACAGATGTCAAATGTCCTTTTATTTTCGCGTGCAGGACTAGGGTTATACGTACCCTCGGAGTACGTACTCACTACTATTCAAAGCGTACGTCACCTCATTATTATTCAACGGATACGTAACTTCATTATTATTCAAAGGCACGTTGCCCATTATTATTCAAAGGGTATGTCACTTCATTAGGATTCAAAGGATAGGTCACCCTAACCTTATAAATAGATAGCATTTTTTTTGTCTGAATACTGAATACATTATTAATTTTATCGGATTTCTACCAGAACCGAACCGTTCACTTTCAAAGAACATAATATCTCTAGTGAGAATACTTTGTACAATTTGGGAGTAGGATGAGGAAGAAGAAAGTACTGTCGAGGAAGATTTTCACTTTTGCTTAGCGGTTGTTCATTGTGAGTGTCTCAAAACATGGCCGATGGATGACATCTGTTAACATCGATGACAACTCAGTGTGTTGTGCCTACTGTAGAACGTTGTATCTACATAAAGAGCTATGCTTTTTATGTTTAATGAAAAAGTCGGATGGTAAACATCTCATGGAGATGAACTGCTGCCATTCTACAGTGCATGCAACCTGCATGTCAAATCTACAAGTTATGCTCTTGTTGCTATCCTTTGAGTTCACTTTGAAGTGTGCACAAGCTACCTGGTGTAGTTGTCTTTGGCTTCGATTATAAGAAGTTAACAAACCGGCTCTTTTAAGAGCCATCTCATCTTACAAAAAGAAAGTAAACGAACTATTCAATACATCGGTTTACTGGCATACATAAAACAGTGCTCACACCCAAAAATTTTTTTAGAAAAAATATTTGAACGGTTTCACAAAACTTTAAAAAGATTCTTACTAAGGTTACGTCACCCCATTCATTCCGGTTTTCTATGCACACATTTATTCCAGCGCTGGATGGGTTATGTCAACTGGTCACATTACCTATGGCAACGTCACTCGGTAACGTTACCACATCACCTTCACTCGGTGACGTCACCTACAATAGTGTCCCCCTTTCCGGTCACCACATATGACGTCACTTCTGTCCCCGTATTTGGGGTTTACATACTGAGGTCAATATGTAACATCAACGTATGAGAAAAAAGAAAGGAATTTTACGGATAGTTTCATGGAATTTTAGAAGTTCTAAAAGCTGTGGATTTGGGAATTTTCGTTTTCATTATTGTGATGTGTGTCTTAAAAGACATAACACAAGCGAGGAACATGAATTGTGTTGGTATCAGTCAGGTGATGACAGCTGATCTGATGATAGCTCATCAGCTCTCAGTGTATGTGTGACGGTTTGATAAAGGAGAAATCTTGTAAATTCTTCTAGAATCTTGCAAAAAGTATTGCAAATCTTGCAAAAAATGTTGCAAAATAATTCCAGATCATTCTCCCATCTTCCGTTCACTGCAGAATGGATGACCATTTTTGCCATCAAAACACATAGGACAACCATCATACACACACCCGTAAAACTCAAACACTGTACTGGTTTCTTTACAAAAACCATCCACATAATACATTTTCCCTAACTCATTATCAACAATCATCTTCTCCCCTCCTGTAACTGCATCTTGAATCCTTGAATTTGTTTGATAGGAAATAAATTCTAGCCATTCAATGGAAGATGTTGAAAATGGTTTATTCCCCTCATGGAACATGTTCTTAGGAACAATACCTGTAGTTTTTTTTTCGGCCAAATATTTAGATCGATAAACAGCCATCACTGAAGCAGCAATGGTGCAATAACAAAAAGGATCAATGCATGTCTCGCTAAGAAAAGTTTTCTGAAATTCAACACAACATGATCATAAAATTGTAACGTCTTGTGAACAGTACTTATAGATTTCTTTCTGAAAATCAAAAACGTAATTGGTTTTGACCAAGTTTTCTTGCCGAGTGATATACTGTTGTCTTTTGGTCTTGTCTTTTTTTACTGTCAACAGCATAAAATTAAATATCTGGCATTGGCCTGACATAATCTTGATTGTTACGAGTGTTAAATTTAAAAGCAAAATCACCTTTGGAATAAGTTGATAGGTCCAGTCCAAATGTTTTCAGAAAAGCAGGAAGAGGCATTGGCAAAAAAAAATCAAAGAGTCAATCAATTGAATTTGGCAGTGTTTAAGAGCAAGTTGCATAACTTTTTGTCCAGAATGAATAACATGCATGTCTGCAGTTGGTCTGTTTTCAATCAACCACCTTTGAATAAGCACTGCATCAAAACCTTTAGCATTGTCTGCAATGGCCGTATAGCGCCTACATGTTGCATCAAAAATAGAAACTCACAAAATTTGTGAAGAACGCTGTACCCCTTGAACACAAATTCTGTACCGTCGCAATACTGAGCAACTGCAGTCTGTCTCAAAGTCGTAAAATATAGGTCTGTCGTTCGGTTCCTTAGCGGTTTCCATTTGCATGTACCATAAATGATCAGACAACACATACTCTTTGCAAATGTGACACACATTTTCACCATATTGATGCACATCTTGTTGTGATCGTCTAACAGTTACTAAACAAGTTTGATACTTTTTGTGGTGGTCGAAACATTTACTTGAACCGCAAACTTTATGACAGTCTAAAGAAGTGTGTTTTTCGGTGGACACCCAAAGACATTCCTTGCACAACCAAGTATGACATGGATCTAAACAACGGTGTGGTACGGTATTTTTCATAAAACAACTTACATTTTTTACAGAAAAAACGTTTTCCTTTGAAAGCCAGGAGTTTCATTGGATTAATTACATTGTAGTGACGACCGTTCTTATACAAAACAATCGTTTTATCCCCTCAGGGACCCTCGTATATACTACAAGTACGTGCACTGAAATCTATCACAACAATCTTATAAGCTGGAAGAACCATCTCAAATCTGTCTATTTCATAAACACCACCAGGACCAGGCAAGACATTAGCTTTTTTGTATAATTTTAAGGCTAAATCGTTCTGATTTACTCGCCTATCTTTAACTTGTTGTAATTTAGGATGATTATCAGCTATTGCTTTTCCCACGACTACTGCCCTACCTGCACACAGTTTGTCCTCATTTTTAATTGTGATAATAGATCCCTTTAGCAAAATGTCTTTTTGCATACTCCAGTACCTTAAGTGCTTTAAAGTTCTTGTCTTTTCCGGATCCAGTCAGGGCTTTCACACCGACGACATTAAATGACAAACGATTGATCCAACAGTATTTCTTTACTTTGCAATACTTTGGCGATTTCAGCAGCAACTTTATTTGAAGTCATCTGGATGGGGCGGGAATGAGTTTTGGTACTGATAGGGGTTTTCTGAGTATCGGAACGAACCATGACACGTATTTTATCTTCCAATGGTGTTCTAAACTCACATTGCTCTTTTACCTTGAAAAGAAATTGCAGCAAACTATAACTAATGTTGAATGAATTCAAAAGCGACTCGCATAAGATTAACTTTTGCTTGACATGCAATTGTGCGATGACAAGAATTTTCCATTTTCAACACTCGTAGGAAAGTACATAAATCAAGTTGTACTCTTACCTGTTCAATAGCATCAGTAAACAACGAGGAAAGTTTACCCATAACATTCTTCACTGGAAACGTTTATGTGTTTGCATCTGGTTTATCCATTTTGGCTCAAAACACACATGACTTCACCCCAAATGTTTTCACAACACGTTCTGAGATCTAGACATAGATATATAGTTGACTCTTTAATTTACAGTAGACTACACGTTTGCAACTGCGCTAGAAAAATCCAGATCTCCCTAAAGTTATAAAGCGGCAGGAGAACTCGACCAAGTACATGAGAAAAGCATTAAACTACATGAGTTAGAGCGAGAGTAAAACAGCCAGTTTCACAAACAGAGATTACCTTTACTATAGAAAAGGTAAACTATAGTTGTAAGTTCATGTAAATGTAAATGTTTTCCCTGAATGTTCCACATCCATCTTCTTAAGAAGACGAGCAGACTTCGTATTTGTCTGACCTAGCCTTTGACATGAGCCGCTTGGCGGCGCGCTTCGACCTTCTCCTTTGATTGCTGCATTTCTTTAAGTACGTTTAAATAGTGTTGTATCTCAATAAAATTTTACAACACCCAAAGGCAACAAAAAACTGTTTAATAGCTTAACTTGCAGCTAAATGATGACTCTTGCAAGACAAGCATTTTAATAGTCTCTGCAGATGAAACATTTACGTGTCAATACCTTATTTTGTATTACTGGTTTTGAAAACTGGTTTGTCAAACGTGCAAATTACAGAGTCTTTTTTGTACGTATTATCAGTTCGGACCGTGTTGTACGTATTATCATGCCTGTGACTGTCCTGCAAGATACTAAACAAAACAGTAAAACAAACTTCTTATACCTGAACTTGGTACAAACGTGTCACAAAACAAGCTAACACTATAAAATTGAATTTCATATGCACTAGTCACAATAGTTCACACTGTGTTCTAAAGTAACACTGCTATATCTTTCAAAAGATACGATAATAATTGATACATGAAACTATAAAGAGTCACTAGTTCATATTGTCAATAAATAAATACTCAGTTTAAACTTTTTCGTCATCAGATGACTCCAAAGGTTTCACCTTCTTTAGTTTCCTGTTAGAAGTTGCTTTCTTTTTACGCGTCGCATCTGCCCATTGAAAGAATGCGCATTTTTCATCTTCCTTTGTGTCTTGACATCGAAAATACCCCCGATTTGGATTTTTTTCACAGTGGCTAACCCACAGGGACGAAACTTCATCACCAAAACAAAGCGGAAAATTGTTGGGCTTAAACCTGTCGTGCCCTTTTAATTCATAAGCTTCCTGTAAGACATAGCATCAGGGACAACATGTGAAAAACTTGAAAAATCTTGTAATTATTTGAAAACATCCACTAGATATGCTCATAAACTATGGTGCAAAAATAAAGATAGAAAATAGAATACCATTAGCTCTGTATACTTCTTCTCCGCTTAAATAGCGTACATGTCTCTGCCCTGCATTTTAAGAATGAGCATTTATTCCTCAACTCAAAACGCTGTAATCCAGCCCCACAAAAGCATGGGTAGTTTTCAATCGAAACCATTACGATTTACGACTTCCTGGTGCAAGATTCAACTTCTGCATTTCCACTGAAACGTGTAGCTTTTTATGTGATTGCGTGAGGTCAAATTATTCAAAACATTTCATTTCCCCATTTTGTTTCGAAACAAATATTCATAATGCATCCTTATCAAAAAGCATAATAGTACAAAGAAACCATGAGTAACAATTTCCTAATCCTTGGCCATTTGTTCAAGTGCTGCACAAACAATCTTTGTATGTGTGCTTTTAACTATAATTTGGTCTCCTGCATCCAAAGGTACATTAAAAATGTTGTATTTACAGAATTTGTGTGTCATAAAAGAACTTGAAAGTTTCTCAAAGCAAGATGTAATCAATGGCTCACAAAAAAGCACAAGGATACTCTTCAATGAGCTCGTATATCTCAAAACTTTTCCAAAACTGTATTGTTCAAATGCAGTAGACTTCGTGGGGCCCCCCATACTAAGAGAAGACGAATTCTTATAAAAGTTATGCATGTTTTTCAAGCTTAGAAATTCTCATTAAAGAGCAAGCCTTTGCCAAAACGTTATTGTGTTCAAATGCAGTAGAAACTTCACAAAGACATTGCCTTCACAAGTGCAATTTATTCAAGGTTAAGTGCTCCACAAAAAGCAACACTGCAACAAAGAGTCAGTGTTATTATCCTAAAATAGTGCCAAAACTGTATTGCTCAAATCCAGTAGACCTTGTGGGGCCCTCCACACAGAGACAAGGCCTATTCTCATCAAAGTTATGCGTGTTTTTCAAGGTCACAAACTGGTCACAAAAGAGCAAGTACTTGCAAAATATCCGCTGTGTTCAAAGACGGTTCAAACTTCACAAAAGGCGTCTTTGAATTAAGTGTATTTCATTCAAGGTCAAGCCTTCTCAAAAAAGCAACAGTGGAACAAAGAACGTCCTAAGTCTGTGTTATTATCTAAAAGCAGTGCCAAAATCATATTGTTCAAATGCCGGTACAGATTTTAAAAGTCTCTGCGTGTCTCTCAAGGTGAAACGCTCTCACAAAAGAGCAAGACTTTGCCAAAGCTATATTGTCTTCAAGTGCGGTACAAAGCTTCTAGGTTTCTTGCTCAAAGAGACATTCTCATCAAAATCACAACAAAGAATCTTTACATGATACGAACACTACATAAGCATTCGTACTTGAAATGTATGATTCATGCAGAATCAAAAACATGAAGCCAACACTCTGTAAGTTTCTAACTTATGAAAACATTTATCTTTTCTTCATGGTTGTTGCGCTACAAAGCTCAAAGAAAACTCAAAATAGTGTTTCTTTTCTGCAGTGGTATGTCCAAATTGTCAACTTTGAGTGCTGCACCCTAGTTGCGGCCAGGACGTCCACATGTCAGAAGTGGAACATTTAATGGCGGACGAAGACAGCATTTTTCTGTCCAAAGTGTGGGTATGTGAAGCGGTTCAGTTTGTTCTTGTTTTTTAGTTTTATCGTCTGATTTCCAACTTTTATTCTATTTCATGTCATAGATAAAAGATCATTTGACTCGGAGTTGGACAAGTTCCTGGAGGATTTGTTCCAAGTAGTGGTGACGGCGGGAACGTCAGATTAAAAATGTTGAATGAATAAAAAATTACTCAAGATTGAATGTGTCTTATTCATTTATTTATGAAGCGCTCAGCAACTTTAAAACTTGGAAATATTGATGCTGACAGGTCATACAAACTCAAAAAAACTCTTGCTTTAAGCACTTCTCTTTATCCTAAAAACAATGTCTTTTCCCAGTCCTTACATTTATACTTCAAAAAAATCAAGCGCATTGAACATTTGAGAAATTATTCATATCATTCGCTCACTACATGTGTTTCCGCTCAAACATTTGCGTGCACCTGCTCAGGTGGCTGGCTTGGAAACTAATTAGCATGGGTAAGAGCTCCTGAAAAAATGCTGACGTAATTGTGTTATAACTGTGACTTAACTACTCCCATATCAATGCTTTCTCACCACCAGCACAATCATTGTTACCGCTTCAAATCACTATTCCTGAAGACAATGCCAAAGACATAAGCCAGAACCCCAAACCCAAGAAATTCAAACCCAAACCAAAAAACGAGGAGGTCTGGGACAAGGGGAAAACAAGCATAGCATGTTAAGATATTATAATAGAAAACGAGGGCAGCCACCCGGAGGTGAGACATTAATTTCAACTTTTGAAGAAAACACTCTAAATGCATTTGAATTAAAAAGTAAAAGATTAATACATAAAGATAAGGAATGCCCAATAATAACTACTAACTCCAACAATATTATATGTGATAGCAAAAAAGAATTTAGGATGTATACTAACATCTCAGAAATCTACAAAAGATATCTAGTTGCAACAAACTAGAGAACTCGAAGTATGTGTTTGACGGCAATTTCAGAGCGTAAACGGGGATGCGTGCTTATGAATTTGTTTAGCATTTTACTAGAAATAAGCACGAGAAATACCTACAAACACCCCCTGGAAAGTTTATACTATGACTGACTGACTGACTGCATGACTGAGTTATATGAATTTTTGCCACTCATCACAATACTGCAAGTTTCAAAGCAACTTCGCACTGAAAATGAGAAACTGGACATACAATCATTTTTCGAAATTATGGAAATATCTAGTAAAAAACAAAATTGTATATAATTGTACAAAACACACCTTTTTGAATATAATAAAATAACATCATTTTTGTATATTAAAATATAACATTTTATTTTAACTGTTTACATGTTTCAAATGTTTGATGATGTTCTACTTCTTTTTCAGCTATGTAGTAATCTAGCAATTCCTTCAAATATTTCTTTTTGTTCTTATTTTTCTCTGTTTGCTCTCTTAATTTTCTTTTTTCTTCTTTTAATTTTTCTAAACTAAGCAGCACATTCCAAATAGTTGTTTCAAATGATATCATCATTGCTTGAAAGGAGTGAATGTGTTTATACTAATGAAGCTGTGTAACAACCACTCTGCTACATATACATGCAAGATATTTTACAACATTTTTTGCAAGATTTGCAATACTTTTTGCAAGACTCTACAAGAATTTACAAGATTTCTCCTTTATCAAACCATCACACATACGCTGAGAGCTGATGAGCTGTCATCAGATCAGCTGTCATCACCTGACTGATATCAACACAATTCATGTTCCTCGCTTGTGTTATGTCTTATCAGACACACACCACAATAATGAAAACGAAAATTCCCAAACCACAGCTTTTATAACTTATAAAATTCCATGAAAATATCCGCAAAATTCCTTTCTTTTTTCTCATAGGTCGATGTTAATTATTGACCTCAGTAGGTAAACCCCCCATACAGGGACAGAAGTGACGTCATATGTGGTGACCGGAAAGGGGGACACTATCGTAGGTGACGTCACAGAGTGAAGGTGATGTGGTGACGTTACCGAGTGACATTGCCATAGGTAATGTGACCAGTTGACATAACCCATCCAGCGCTGGAATAAATATGTGCATAGAAAACCGGAATGAATGGGGTGACGTAACCTTAGTAAGAATCTTTTTAAAGTATTGTGAAACCGTTCAAATATTTTTTCTAAAAACTTTTTTGGGTGTGAGCACTGTTTTATGTATGCCAGTGAACCGATGTATCGAATAGTTCGTTTATTTTCTTTTTGTAAGACGAGATGGCTCTTAAAAGAGCCGGTTTGTTAACTTTTTATAATCGAAGCCAAAGACAACTACACTAGGTAGCTTGTGCACACTCCAAAGTGAACTCAAAGGATAGCAACGAGAGCATAACTTGTAGATTTTCTATGCAGGTTACATGCACTGTAGAATGGAAGCAGTTCATCTCGATGAGATGTTCACCATCCGACTTTTTCATTAAACATAAAAAGCATAGCTCTTTATGTAGATACAACGTTCTACAGTAGGCACAACGCACTGAGTTGCCATCGATGTTAACAGATGTCATTGCCCATGTTTTGAGACACTCACAATGAACGACCGCTAAGCAAAAGTGACAATCTTCTTCATCGACAGTACTTTCTTCTTCCTCATCCTACTCCCAAATTGTAGAAAACAATTCTCACTAGAGAGACTATGTTCTTTGAAAGTGAACGGTTCGGTTCTGGTAGAAGTCCGATAGAATTAATAATGTATTTAGTATTCAGATGAAAAAATGTTATCTATTTATAAGGTTAGGGTGACCTATCCTTTGAATCCTAATGAAGTGACATACCTTTGAATAATAATGGGCGACGTGCCTTTGAATAATAATGAAGTTACGTACCCGTTGAATAATAATGAGGTGACGTACGCTTTGAATAGTAGTGAGTACGTACTCCGAGGTTACATATAACCCTAGTTCTGCGCGCAAAAATAAAAGGACATTTGACATCCGTCATGGACAGGAAAAAATGCGCTACGAAAAAACCATGGCTGCTCAGGAAAAAGAAGAAAGATGAGCTACAAAACTATAGGCTTTAGAAAAGTTTGTCTGTACAAAGTACAAATTTGTGGCAGATGAATTTGACATCAACTACGATGGTGAAGAAAGCACACCTGCTCTCCCGACTAAGCCTCAACCTATTTTTCAAGACAAGCCTTTACAAACTGTGCCTTCTCAAGACCCTTCCGCTCTGCCAAACAATCGTTCTCCAGAAACCACACCTACTTACGATCTACCAGACCTCTTTAATTCTATGGTTACATTGGAAGACTTACTAAACCTGGACTTTGGTGTGGATTAAAACCTG